>KE155757.1:238764-266289 GCA_000411075.1 Sisymbrium irio | reverse complement strand
AAAGACCACGAAATCAGCCCTGGTAAGTCTGATTTCCATTGTCATTATTTTGGTTGACTAACACTTTCTTGTTTTTGTTTTGTGTTTGAATTTCTTTTCATTTTTAGCACTTAATGGCATATGTTTCGCCAATTAGTTTTAATGATAGATTCTGAAATGTAATTTGTTTCAAGTCCCCTTGAAGGGCAAAGCTGCACCGGCTATATATAAGGCCCTTAAAGCAGTTGTGTATTTTTACGCTTAATCAATAAACATCGAACTTTCTTTAAGAATCCTGTTCTTGTATTTTCTAAAGAAATCCGGCGATTTCTTTAGCTCCATCTTTATCAAGGTTTCTCCATCGACCTTGTGGTGACACTCGCTTCCACCCTTCATCGCTCAGTTTCATCCAACTGTCCAAAGAGAAATAGCCGCACGGTCAGCTCCTTGGATCCATCCGATCACTTCGCTTCTATTCCATCTCTTCTGGGCTAAAGTAGGTGCCGCACGGCCGGCCTAAGTCCACCATTCGTTCACCGTGTAACCTCGGTTTCTGAGACTGCATCACTACTCATCTATGTATCAATTGAAGGGCAAAAATTTCCCACAACCAAAGGGAGTGGTTATGTCCAGTATGGCCCCCCTTCTTCTCGACATGTTATGGTGCCCATGGGTGGGTAGGAACGGGTTGAGTCCATATCGTTGCAGAGCTGACCCGGAAAAGTCTAATCTGTCTAACCGAAAATGCCTCATTTATATTATCTCCAATAATTAGCTAAGGAGTTAGATCCTCCTCTCCTTTTAGTCGAGTTGCTAAAGAACACACATCTCTACTAGCAATCTTTCCCTTTATTTGGTGGACATCATACTCATGCAGGAACTGTAGTAAGAAATTTGAAGGAGATAGAGAGTCAACATTGGGCTTTGTTGATTTACTTCGCAATGATTTTACAACGTATTAACTGCTAGTGCACCTATCTTTTATCAAATCTCAGGAATATAGTCTACTTCCAGAATATCAACAATTAAAAAAAATGATTTCACAACTTTAGGGAATAAATTTAGTATTTATGTGTGAATTTTAATTTAACATCAATTTTCTATATCAAGAAACCTATTATTTTTAGAAATAATTATTTGATTTTCCAGATTTTGTAGTTAGCATAATATTTTTATAACTTTAAAATTGATAAATTAATTTTTGAAGTCGATGATTGACTTAGTAAATTGGATAAAAAAAATTGTCAATACTAACACTTTAATTTTTTTTGATAAAATTAGTCTGGAGATTTAATTTGGATATCTGATAAATATAAAATAAATTTTTCAATTATAGATATTTGAAAGATTAAATGATAGTTGAACAAGAAAATAAATTAAATAAGAATTTTTCTTTTTTATACTCTCAATTTTATATATATGTGTAACTAAAACTTTTTTAAATCTCCTTTATGCTACTAAAACCCGTCAGAGTTGTCAACTCTCATCAACTCTAGCTATAATCAGCTGAATTCTACAAATTTCTCTCTGACCTTAATTCATTACAACATTTCCATCAATAGTTTCTAAAGGAGTGTCTAACATACTAAAAAGGAAAAATTGTTTAAAAAATAAGTGAGAAGTGAGATGGAATTCTCATTTGAGAATTTAGGATATCTTGATAGTCCATCTCTACCATTGTCTCCCATCAATAAAAAGAAATTAAAAAGTTAAAATTAGGAAAAATAACTAAAAGATAGTTTTGAAATGAGATAAGCTGCAATCGTTTCTTAACTTAAATTTTCTATATGTCTATTTTCTAAGTTGTATATTCTCTTTTATTTTGTTTTCTGATTATTTATAATAAAATATTAATAAATAATGTTTATGAATTTCTTTTGAATATCCAAACTGATAGAGATGGTCTTATAAAAACCTATGAAAATCACTTTTAGGTTGTTGTCCACTTTTTGATTGGTTTTTTAAAAAAATTAAAATTTATTTATATATTTTAATTAGAATAAAATATTAAAATAGTTCCAAAAAGAAAATGCCAACCACTAGAAATTTAAATCATTATTTTTCTTTTTTTTATTTTTTTTTCCTTTCTGAAACAAAAATACTATTGCCAAGGCTGCTCTTGGTAATACTGATTAAATTTCATTGCCATTACTGCATTTGGTTGAAAAGGAAAAAAAAATGAACTTCCCAGAAATTTTTTTGTATAGACGGTCGTAGGAAATTTAAATTTGTATCAAAGTAATACATTATTTCTTATTTTACTGAAAACATAAAAATATATTTTTGTTACTGAGAGCCCATAAAAGCCCACTTAAATATAAAAAAGGGTAAGAAAACTCAATTATTGGCCCACTATAATGTGGAAGATATATGCTCACGAATTCATGTTTATTTAAAGTAATCAAGAAGTTCTGTGCAATGACCAAAATTTCAAGGAACAACAAACCTATTTTCTCCCTCCTCGAAAGCCAAACGTTACAAATTTTCAACTTATGTTACAGTGATTTGAGTCAGACGACACAGAACAATGCATCTTCTTTCAAACTAGTTGAAGTTGATGGCCGTCCATGGACGAGTTGAAGTTGATGCGACCGAGGAAACAGAACATGTCTTGCGCCTAACTTGTATATGAACAAGACCCAAAGCCACCACAAACACTGGTCACAATCCAACCCATTAAACAGTATTGTCTTTGCTTAAATATTTTTCCGAAAACAAGACCAAAAGCCACCAGAAACACTGGTCATAATCCAACCCATAAAACAGTATGGCCCAAACAGTATTGTCTCTACTTAAATATTTTTCCAAAAACAAGACCAAGTCCTCTCTGTTGATTTGTCTCCCACGTTAACGATAATTGATCTCTATACTCGACAACTACTAAGAGTTAGGCACACACACAACTGATCTCTTTGCCAAAATTTTCATGTATCGGTATCTTTTTATATATAAAAAAGTATGAAATCAACTCAGATTTCCATAAGTTCCATATGTTTCAGGTCTCGATTGTTTGTTTGTTCTTGCATTTATATTTTATTATAATAGGAAAAAACTTTGCTACTGGCGTTAACGAAATGTTAACATTTTCTGCATTTAAAACATTTTTTCTATTAAACGTATCATTTGTGATTACATAAGCAAAAGTATTTTAAGATAAAAAAAAACATATTTAAACAAACAGGCATGCTCAAAATAAAAAAATAATTACAAAACCTTATGTTTTCACAATTTTATCAAATTAAATCTATAGAAATAGCTCAAGGTAGAATCAAGAATCAGGATCGTTTATGATAAATGCTTTTAAATAGAGATTCATGAATACCAAAACCAATAAATCCCAAATCGTTTATACTCCAATTTACACAAATCTTTACAAATAATATAAATCCAAGACGGCTAACTGAATAACCAATTTCTCAAAAAAAAAAAAAAAACAAGAACAAAAACAATTTGCAAGAAAAGAACAAAATAGTAAAATACTAATGAAATCTTTGTCTCTTTGCAAGTTCCATTCCAGTAGCAATTCCAGGAACAGAGCAACTTCTGAAGTTTAGCATTGACGTCGTAGTCTTCGTTGAACAACCTTTCAAGATATCGTAAGAGTTCGAAACCGTAGGAACCCTGAAACTCTGTTGAAGCGGTGGAGGGTTACGCCACCGTGGAAGTGGACCAGCGACAAGAAGTGTCTGAAGCAGCGGTCCAGACTCCATCAATGTCTGAAGAAACTTTCCTTTCTCAGGTAATTTTTTCCCTTTTATAATCTCATTCATCAAAGCTTCCGTTGGATCAATCTTAGCCGGTCTCGGTTGAGAATTACATATCCGGTTAACTGGCCGGTTATTGAATTTGATTTGGTGAACCGGTTCAGGTAAAACGTTGAAATTGGAGAATTCAGGAGACGAAGCCGGTTCGAAGAATGAGTTAACCGGTGAAGAACCGTGCGAGTTTGACTCAGTGATGCTAGAGTTTGTTTTGATTGTGAGGAGTTTCTGTAATTGATCTTTAGCTTCGTCTCTTTCTTGACGAGTGACTTTGAGAAGATGAAGAAGATTATTCACTTCTTCTTGATGAAGCTTTGATTCTTCTTTGGCTTTTGTTTTCACAGATTCAAGCTCGAAGGTACTGTATTGAAGCTTTTGTCTTAATTCATCCATGCTCTGTAATAAAATATCAAAAATGTTAGATTTTTTTTTTTTTTTGGTTACATGAAAAGAAAGATGTAAAAGTCAGAGATTAATTAATAAAAAAAAAAGAAGAAAACCGAATCATTGAAGAAATCAACATCTAGAAAATAGTATATACTGAAAAGATGAAAAATTACTACATTGGTTTTTTCGTAATGATTTGATATAACTACCTTGTGTTCATGGGGTCAAGAATTCACTCAAAACGTTACTAAATCTAAACCAAACATATATAAATGATTAATATATAAACGTCAGGGATATAGAATTATTAAATAAAAAGACAAAAAAAGTAAATAGTCTTTTTGAGTTAAAAGGGCAGAAAAGTACAAGAAGTCACATTTTTGTAGGTGAAATGGATTGTTCTGGCAGATTTTCATAGATCTTAGAGTTTTTATAATGTCGGAAACAACTCAAGTGAAATGTTGGAAAAAGAAAGAAAGAAGATGATAAAATACTCAAAAACACATATGTGAAAATTTTCATAAATCAAGAAAAGTTATTGGAATTCAAATTACACAAACACACAATAATTCTGAAAAGTAGAGGCCAAATTCAAAAGCTATAGAACTCTAGAATGGTCACACATAAAAATGCAAAGAAATGAACATCATCTTCATGCAAATTATTAAGAAAAAACGAACCTCTTGGTAAAACCAAATAGAACCCAACTCTTCCATTTGTTTTGTCTGTTCTTCTCTGGTTTATTATAGAGTGGGAGAGAGGGGATAGGAGAGAGAGGTGAGGATAGGAGAGAGAGAAGAGAGAGAGGGCGTTACAGGGGAAATGCTGTGGGTGTTCTTATAGTGCAGAAGAAGAAACCATTGCGAGAGAGGACAAGAAGGAGAGATGTCGTTCATGTCATGTCATACGCATAAAATTAAAAATTATAATAATAGAAAATGATTAATTTTGTTTGACTCGAAAACTTGGTAAGATTCCATATTTGTCCTCTCTCTCTCCCAACAGCACTTAGCTTTCTTTCCTAAAACCTCTCCCACTTTAACAGGGGACCTTGTCTCTTCCTTAAAATAATTCGTTATTTCTTACTTTTACCATTTTGAATTGTTATACCTATCTTTTTATATAAATTTTTTTATAAATACCTTTACATACACAACATGTAAACATATAAACATGAATGACATTTTTAGCATTTTTATACCTAATTATATATGTATAACATTATACACTACATGCATGGCATTTATGATTTATATTAATGCTTGTTTTACATTTCAAGAAAGTTACTCCGAACTAATAAATCTACTTTTAAAGAGAGACTAATTTGTAAATACATTATCAATAAATATGTTTATGTATATTATACGTCACTCTAATTGATAAACGAATTATAATTGGTCTTTCCTACAATTGCCTTTTTGAACTGTGCAAATACCTTTATCGAATAGAGTATATCAAATGTATATATATATAAGAATGTAAATGTGGAAATCAATAGTATAGTACAAAGTCAAGAATGAATTAATTATTTAATTAATAAACAACACCAAAATTTGACAAAAGATAGAGAAATTTGAAAGAATGTATTTTCCCAAAATTTACGGTTGTAGTGATAGTAAAAAGGCAACTATCTAAAAGCTGAAATCTTGAGTCAGCAACTTCCAATGTCATTATTTTTTTTTTTATTAGACTATTACTTTGAAATTTATGCTTCCCTATATCGTATGACTTTAAAATTTATTTCCATAAGCTGCTTTTTGTTGATAAAACATTGTATTTACATAAATTAGTATTGTATTAACGAGTAACACACCATATTGACGATCTACAGTACATGACAGAAGACTGAGATGGAATTTCTAACGGCAGGATTTTGTATTTTTGTGCAATGATACGCTTAACTTGCGCGTTTTTAATGCTCTTTTTATGAACGCGTTTTAATGGCCATTGTTTCTAAAACCTAAGCAGACATTGGTAAGTATTTATTTAATTATCTAATTTTCTGTATATAAAAAGTATATGTGCCACCACAGATCAAGTTGTATACTCTGCATAAGTTGGAAGGATATATTGTCAAAATAATTTATCTCTCGTAATTTTTTATCAAAACAAAACCTTACAAATTGAATTAATTAAATACTAACAGAAACACAAACATATTCTCAAAAAGTATCAAAAATAGCTAAGGTATTTTGAATGGTAATATAAGTATCGGAATTTTTTGAAATTTAGATAAAAAAAATTGGGTTTTTTAAAAGCAAAAAAAAAACCTAGATCACATATATAATTGATAGATTATTTCACCATTATAATCAGTACTTAGTAAATTCCTCGAATGAGAGATATATAAAGTATAAAAATTAAAGTGTATTAAAGGCCGGTTATGTATTGGCTTTTGTTTGTTAAACTTAAAACTTATTTCACCACTACAATCAGAACTTAGTAAACTCTTCGACTGAGAGATATATAAAGTATAAACATTAAAGTGTGTTAGAGGCCGGTTATGTATTGGCTTTTGTTTGTTAAGCTTAAAAGTTTATGTAGAGACGCATGGATGCCATTAAATAAATAAGATAACAAAGCGGGCCCTACCTTACAAAATACTTGATCACCGGAGGTTGCACGATGGTGACAATCATTGGCTCTACGTGAATTCAAGGATGAACAAAACAAAACGATGGAGTATTATTTTTATAAATGGATTAAAGAATAATATTCTTATATAGTGAGAGAAAACGTATTTGTTTTATAGTATAATCTATGAAACCACGAGAGGCTCCTAGATTTCCATATGAACTGCCCGAGAAACTGAAGTACATACAGATATTTTGACTTATTTAATAATCAATTCATCTTTAGTTATATAACTGACCTTTTCTTGTAACTAATTACAGAAATGAACGCGCTGCACATGGGTTTCGTCATTTACATGAATTGTTAAATCCAAATATATATTCGGTGTAACATTGTTATCAATTTAACTGATATGTTGCACTAGCAAATTTGCTAGAACTTTTGTTAGGGTTTCTATATTTAGATTATGTATCTTACTATCTTACGTCTTTACCATCAACCAGTTTTTCTGATATATAAGTAGAACTTACTGGTGCAGCATATAAAATAGCAGTCAAACAATTTTGGTATAAATGTTATACTTGTTCATAATTTTTTTCAATGTCTTCACTTAGCCACTCGGATCATTTGTTTAGTATATAAAACACCGAAAACATATACATATAATTTTTTATGATAAATGTTAATAATTTATATTGGAAGAGACAAATGAATTAACGTGGAAGTTCAAGGAATAAGAATAATGCCAGAGACAACCTTTGTTGTCTGGTTGCAGTGTATGTAGGAGTTTTCACACTACCATTACCATCTTTTCCCAAATATAATTTGTTGGAACATTCGTACGTATTTGTATATAATGAAAATAGGAAACGTAGAAGATTAAACATCAGCTAAATGCAAAACTAATGATCAAAGTCCTTAGATTGCCTAATTTCATTATTGATGAACATGCCATTCTTTCATACTATCAACTATTTCCGCGTCTAACTATTTTGTATACCTTATCTGTTTTTTCCTCTTTCTATTTTATCATGTATTTTTCTTCTTTTGTCGGCTACTATTTAATTGATCGAATTTATACACTTAATACTCGCCTTTCTTTTCTTCTAATTTGCTGGTAGTGAATTTTTTTTTCCACAAACGAAATTTCACCTTACAATAAAGAAGGAGAAGAGGAAAAAGAACTTTTATTGGAAACATTTTCTAAACAAATCGCCCCAACATATTTTACATCTACAATGAGATCTTAACATTAACGACACGAATGTACACTCTCAAACTTCAGTTCGTAGGATGAAAAAGTTATGGCAATAATATATAAGCTCGAAAGAATCAACTTTTGATCGGGGTAGGATTATTTGTATTAGGTTATTTTTGGAATTTGCCTGACCAATCGCAAAGTAATCCTAATTAAAAGCTAGCAAATGAATATTGTGTTGAATATTTGATATTACATAATAATTAACTGTTCTAACGATGGAAACTTTTTAGTTTTAATAAATTTTATTTGAAATAATTATACCTTAGATAATATGATAAAACAAGTCACAAAACTTAGTTATAACAAATTACAGAAATTTTCATATTCATAAAATTATCCAACTGTTTTAAGTTATTTACTTCCTTTGTTAAAATAATTATATTTAAATAAAAAATAATATAAAACTAAAAAAGTAAGACTCATTTTGTTAGATTATTTGTGTATATATATATATATATATATATCCATTTTTAGTTTTAGAAATATTATATATTTGTATTATTTTATTTTGTAAAATTTATGTTATATAAAAGTTTCACAATTTCAAAATATAATTGGTTAACCTGTCAATATAATATTTGTATCAAAATATTATAATTTATAAATTTGACGGAGTAACCTGCAAAAATCTAGATATTTTTGAAGTCTATTATTATAAAGTAACTAAATGTAGTTTTTTTTTTGTTTCTCAAATATTTTTTTTTAAAAGATATTGGTAGAACTTGAAGGAGACATTATGCTCTTTATCATCCAATCACTTTTATTTGATAAAGCATTTAGAGTATTTTTAATGATATTTTATTTTTGCCTTTGAACTCTATATTTAGAGTAAAACTATCTCTAATAAAATTTTATATTCCATTTTAAAAATAAATAATTCTAGAAGAGTTCCCTATGTTTAGAATTAAACTTTTTATTTATAAAGTAATCTTTTAATTTTGATATACTATTATTTATACTCTAAAAGTTATATATTTTAATTTTATACTTAAAATATTATAATAACTTTTTAATAAACAAAAATGATGATATATAAAATTATTTTGTTTTTTTCCAAGAAAATGAATGGATAAAATTGATATATTTTTAAAGTATAAAGTCTTATAAGAAAATCATTATTAATTAAAATTATAGTATGCTACAAATATTCTTTTTATTAATGACTATTGGAGCAAAATTCTTCTCTATTTTTAGATAACACAATTTTATATAATTATTGGAAATGGTATTAGAACAACATTTAGAAACTGCTAATGTTTTCTTAATGCTAATAATGTTTGTTCTGTTTTAGAAGTTTTTTAAAAGGCATTCACCACATATATATACGCTATTTAAACAATGTGTTCTTTACTTTCTCAGAGGTATATACACATATGTCCACATATATGTACGCTATTCAAACAAGATATCTATTTTCTATTTTATTTATTTTGATCCTCATATGTTGCATATTGTACATGTCAATACTTTCGGACATTTTTACGAACAAAGGCTTTCAACCTCAGAGAAATAACACTTGACATAAATAATACTGTTTCATAGTATAGGATTTCACAATGTGGCATGCTTAATTATTTTGTCAACATGTATATATACATAAATTACTGGTCGGAACCGACTTAATAAAAATAGTTCTATATTATATATAACACCATTCTTAAACTGATCTCTTAATGTAGCATTGAGTTAATTCACACAAAATTAGATAGAAGCTGCTATTGTAAATTTATAGCGATTTTAAAAGAAGTCTCTATATCTCGACATTTGTAACTAAAGCTTTTTTGGGTCTAAAGGTAGCTAATACATGATAAAACAAGAAGGAACTGATAAATTAAATTAAATATACAAGTTGAATACATTATGCATACACGTGGCGTAGACATGGATGGGAAAAGACAAGCCACTAAATTTGATAAGCATGTGATCAAAGATAAGACCGGCGGATTATAAAAATGACTTATTGTCTTTTGTCTTCCATTGGATTCAATGTATTGGGTAGCTCCACTTACCTAAACATTTTTATAATTTATTGAAAATTATTATTTAATCAACTTTGCTAAAACCCCCGGCTCTGCTTAAGACAAAACCGTTTCGGCCCTTTTATCCAACAGCAACAATAACATCGTTCAGAGTCTTCAGACGGCCTCAATTTATTAAATACTATATAATTAGTACTATTCCTCAGTATCTAGATAACCATTTCTTTGAACATGAAATCTATTATACGAAGTTACTACAAGATCTATACTCCCAATTAGGTATCATCCTCAAGATCTAGATAAGCAATTGTTTAAATATAAGTTCAATGAATTAGTACAGTTAAAATCAAAACCTTACTTCTCGTTATATAAAAATGACACTATGAATTGTTGTTTCTCTGTTTCAAGTATGTAATAGATTACTATCGTGTTATGTTGTATACTGTCATATCTAAAAGTAAGTTACGTTCAATCATATAAATGATAATTGCGCAAAAAAAAAAAGATTTGATGAAAACTGCACACTTACGATAAGTATTTAATTTACATACCATAATTTAATAACATTACAACTTGTAAATATTTATAATTCCGGTTAAGTCATATACGATACTATGATGTATAAACTTGTTTATAAAGATGCATACAATTTATTCAATTAAGCATAATAATATAAAATTGGTAAACTTAACCGGAGTCTTACAGAAAAATTACTTCTATAAGTTACATTGCTTCCGTCTATGAATTCAGAATTGGTAAACTTTGAAACTACACATTGAACCGATAAATTGAAGATAACCGGAAGCTGGTCTGATTTTGGTTAAGTGGTTAGTGGTTACAAATGTTAGTTACATAACAAAACAGAGCAGAAACTGTCAAATAACAAATTGTACCTTCACACTTTTCTTCATAATCGGGATTTCTCTGGACTGTGGAGCTCTTGTGTGCTAGTTTTGGAAATCGTTTTCATGTAAAATCAGTCGCATCAATCAACTTTAATTTGTTCTTCCTTTTTTTTTTTCTTGCCCCCTCCTCTGTTCTTGTTTCTCTCTTATGGAGTCATTTTGTTCATCAGTTTCCTCGACATTCTTGTAATTGACCATTTGTTTTTCAAGTGTAGTCCTCGCCATCAAATCGAGTTGCTCTGTTCTGCTATGCGCAATAACAGTTAGAATCCTTTAGGATAATAGCCATCTAACATATATTAGTGATGGCTAAATCCCGTGTTGTCCCAAAAAATCGAATAACAAATAACGTGTCCAACATAAATAACGTAAGGGACATTATCTTGATTCTATTATATATAGTTTTAGCTTCTTCTTTGGAAACTACTTTGTTTTTGATGAAATATTTTTCCTTAATCAGTACATTACGAAAGAAAATTACATTTGTCGTTATTTAAATGAGGTTATTTTGTTTATTTCTTTTAGCTGGTTGTTGCATTGAAATTACATCAATGTTTGTGATTACGAGATAGAATAGACATTTGAGTTGACACTAATATTTTTTTTTGTTCATTTTATAAAAAAAAATTGACGGATGACACTCAAAAGACTCATTTAATGACAGTGGACCTGGAGGAGCTCGAGTTTTGGCATCCTCTTAAACGAATAGACATCAACTTTGGACCATTATCAGATATATGAATCACTCCATTTACTAGTAGAAGCAGTTCATTGTGAACCATTATCAGATAGTCAAGAAAATTACTTTTCGAGACAAGGACTAAACAAATTTTGTTTTGTTCTTCTCAGCAAAACGTAGCTGATCTCAAATTCAGTAACCAGGTGAATCGACTTACAGATATTTGGTTCAATCAAGGTTCCATGTCAATAACTGTTCCGTTCCATCATTTCCTCATAATATTTCAACATTTTCCATTTCTGATCAGGTTCTCTTTTTAAAGCTCCATATGGATGGAACGGAACCGTTATCGACATAGATCAACACCTTTGACACCCAAAAGTCTAGTGACTTACCGTTGGTATATTTGTGCCAGATAAACTCATTTCCATTCGAAGTCATGAAAGAACTCCTGACCATTTGATTCGGCACTCCTTATATTCCCTCTGGTTTTGAGCTCCATTTGTCTCTCTGCCTCTTCTAATTCTGTTTAATCCGTAGTTCTTTTAGAAGAGAATTAATTCTATAATTCTATAGCTACATTTATTTGGAATGAATTCTATAGCTACATTTGATTGTAAGAAAATTTTCTTTTTGCAATAAAATTTTACATTACAATAAATATGATATACTCTATATATACGTTCTATATAGTAATGCTGTTTGTGTTAGGTGTCTCGATGGCTGTCTTCGAAGTTGTATCCATTAAATTACCCGCTTGTGGTTTCGGGGGTTTTGTCCTCTAAACCACTGGTTTTTATCTGTGGTTGTAAAAAAAAAATTAAACAAGATAATAGGTTGCTGACAAAAAGGAAAAAAAACGAGAGATGACAGATTAGCATTTAAAATATATTTGAAGGTGTAATATATAATTTGAGGTAAATAACCCTGAAAACGGTATGTTCTATTTTTAAAGTTATAAAATATATCTATGCGATGTAAAAAAATTGTTTAACCATATCGAAAAATGAACACCTTTAATCATTAACTTTAGCACTCTTTAACCGGTTAGATTAACGATATATAATATGAAGAAAAACCAAATCAAATCCTTTATTTCAAGAAAAGAGAGTATAAAATATGAACACCTTACATCTCCCAGGATATTTGTCGGTATGGTTTGTTTGGTTAGAGTAGAGTCTTTAGGCTACCTAGGGATTTGTACTTGGAAATGATGAGTGCAAGTTAAAAGTTGAGGTAAAAAAACAATTAGAATATCAATCATTCGCACCGCACTATATAATATACGAATAGGTGTGCCCACATATATACGTCCGTTTAACCTTTGTAGGGCAAAATCATTGATGATGGTAAGTCAAAAAACTTAGGATCCTATCTCGCCAACAACATCGCAATATGTAACGAACAAAGATCATAGTTCTTAGATTTATTGGATATCCACATTTCACCGAGCAGCTCGACTTATTCTCAAGTGATTTCTCGTAAGTACACTAGGGGTGAAGCATATAGGACGGCTAAATGTAGTGTGCTTGCAGATGCTAGACCGTTGTGCCACCATGCACTTTTTAAGTGACGAAGTGGTCGTACATATGCTGTGTTTCATAGTTAGTCATCATTCATTACGAACATACACCAATAACGTTATATCTCGTAATGTTCTATATTAAAATGAATATAAAATAGTCTTAAATCTTTGTTACTAGAGCTAGGCTTTTGGAACACCCATATATTTATGGCATTTTATACTGAAATTGATTTAGGTAGGAGCTTTATAAAAAAGGTTAAATCATTGTTTTCCACTTTTAAAAGATAAGGGGAATGTATACTTTAGGCTTTATGAACAGTAAATGATAATCATATGCAAATATGAGAGTCCTTCATGGAATTAAAAACAAAAAAAAAGGCGGTCAAGTGTTTTATGATTAGTTTTTAAAAGTTTCCATACATGACTGTGAAATAAGGTAGTAGCTGAAATAAATTTGATCAGCTCATGAATTATTAGTTGAATAGCGGTAAAACTGACACATTAAAGAAAAAGAGAGAGACATAGAGAAATAATCAAGTTTATACCAACTATAACTTGTTTTGCAAAAAGTAAAATCGGCTCCGAAATATTAACTAGACAAATGATGTTCTTACGATAGGATAACAGCAGTTTCGGCAGACTAGAAAACAACGAAAGCGAGTAACCGCCACTAGTACTCTGGATATCGATGTCTGAAAGAGTCGGTTGGTAAGTATCTCACTCACATTGGTTTTTCGACTCGGACAAACTAATGCTTTATAAAGTTAGGACTACTCGGACAAATTAATGCTTTAAAAAAAAAGTTTCGACTCCTCCACTCTTAAAATTTTGGTGGGTTTTACTTTCACGTATGGTTTTATTTGACTTGATATACGATATTGTTGTTTAAAGTGACTTAAAATCATGGTGTATTCCAAAAGGAATCCTATTAGAATATGCATAGAATGCCAGAGACCGGACAAGACAGAAGAAGATTTGGACTAAGATTTATAAGAAAAAAGAAATCCTGTTACTAGTAGTATCATTGTTAGACTCATAAGTCTCATAAAGAATCTTTATTGTTGTATTCATTATTCACAAAGTTAACAATAAAAAAAATCTAGGCAAAAGAGTATTTTCTTCAACTAATCGAGCTTGTTTTTGCTTTACGTTCATAGAATTTATTTACCCGAATTCATAACAAGAAATTCTCGTAAAAAGTGGACATCACATTCTTAAGTTAGTTTCTGGATGGCTTCTTCCTTCGAATATTACTTGGGTTTGGTTGTAGACATTTCTATCAAGTAATATATATCATAGTACATGTTTATCCTTGTTGCATGCGGCGTTCGGCTAGAGCGGAGCATAATAACAGAGGTATAGAGTAAGCCGGCCGTCAACGTTTTGTTGTCTCAAGTTGGTTATATATGTGAGTACTGACTTATGCCTTCACATTGACACCCTCAGTTTTTATCTTAGCTTTTAGATGGATCCTACTTGTTAACCTTTTTGGGTTTAATTATAAGCCTAATACGGATAGCACCTTGAACCCTCCAATTGCATAACAAGACTGAGAACATACTCGGGAAGTCTGGAAACTTAATCGCTTAAAGACTTTTAACTAAAGTACAGGCTTCCCCCACCCACACCAGCATACAAGGTGAAGCCTCTTTTAGTTTTTTTTTTTTCTTTTTTTTTATTATTATCGAATTTGGGATTTGGCACATACAGAGGTCTGACCCACCAAACTATTTTCCGACGAAAAAATTCAACATATGCGGTTCTCCAAATAAAATAATGTTGACTTGTAACAAATTACAAAATAAAATGTATTTTCTGCGTTATATGATGAATTGATGACTACCGCAATCATATATATTGTGGTAATTTTCAATTACTTTTATATAACTTGATTAAGTAATAATTTATTAAAATCATCTACCTGATAGTAATTTATTAAAATCATCTACCTGATAACAGGTATAAATTTGTAGAAGTTCTGTTGTTATGGCGTAATTTTGAAGCATCAGAAGCAGTAAATTCAATCACTTATTCTAAGACCGCCCATGAGCTGAACAAAGGGAAAAGGAAGTTTCTAAAATCGTAATGTCGAGGCCTAGTGTGAATGTTAAATCGCCTGGTGACAAAAAAGTGATAATTATTATTGGTATAGGTTGCCATAATAACGAACTAAAAGTGAATTTATTGGGCAAAGGTCATATGTTGTAATGATGTTGGTGAGTGATATATCAGTTATGTTCATCATTGGTAAGGGTTAGAAGGTTAAAAAGACCAAACATACATCAAAAGATTATGAAAAGAAATTGCTTTTTTAAGGAAAAAGGGGCTTCTATGATTTTGTTTCTCTAGTTAGTTATGAGACAGTCTGGCCTTTATTTATCATTATATAGATATAGTGAATTTTGTTTTTCACATGAATCATATATGTATATACAGACATTTGGATTTAATTTTTGGTCAATGAATTTTTTTGTTACTGAAACTAAAATATTAAATATTATTCCATTCTATCATTTATAATTTTATATATTTTGGGATTAGATTCAGTTTGTTTTCTATCTAGTTTTTTACAGCAAATTCGAAAGAATGTAATATTTTTTTCAGATTTATTTGGTTTGTTTGGATACATAATTTTTTCAAATCATCATCTTAATTACAATATATTTAACTTTTACATTGGTTTCTATAGATAATTCTGAGTCTTCATACAATAATAAACAATAAAAATAAAATCTAAAACAAGATAAAATTAATCGAACATAAAATCATAAAATAAATTATTTATGTAATTAACACAACAAAAAATGTTTTTTACATCGTTTATTTAAAATATTTTGAATTAATTATAAATGATGTAAAATAATTTTATAATTTTAAATAAATAACCTTAAAAATGATGATGTAAATAATTTACAACATTTTATTATTCAAAATATTTGCAATGTACATCAATTTTTTTTTCAGACACAAAGAGTTTGTTTCAAAGTTCAACTGAGAACCTAAAATTTTTTTCTACTTTTTCGATTATTATATTCACTTTTTCGATTAACCAACCGATTTTTTGTAATCTCATATATTCTATAATTAGAATATTAAAATATTGTCGGAGAACACCCTCCGATGGGAGTTTTTTCCACAACTCTAATTAAACATGTTTTTTTAATTGGATGGTGGATGGTATGTGAAGAAGAGTCAAAAATAGAAAGATTGAAGAAGGTGGTCTGGTTGCAGTACATGTGAACTAATTCAACACGATTGTCAACCAATTGTCATCGGTTGAAATCGAGTTGATGACGAAGTGTGAGCACTAATTCCGCTGGGATCTCTACCAAATAGTTTGGACCCAATAAGGACAGTGGTTAGCAATTATGTGGATACTTAGAAGCTAAGTTCAATGATGTTAGAGATCGTATCCTTACTGAAGAAGTTTGTAAGATATATTCTGGCAAGACATCAATGAGCTTTGCTTTCAATGTAGAAAACAGAGGTAGAGACCAAGACAGAAGTAACCGGAGCAGAGGTAGGTCAAAGTCAAAGAATGGAAGGGGTCTTTCCAAATTCAGACAACCTACTGAGTGTTGGAATTGTGGAAAGATAGACTACAATAAAAAAAATCTCGGGGCATCACCGAAAAAAAAGATGACAACAAAGGAGGCAGAGTCAATGCAGTGACATTTAAAATTGTTGATGTATTGGTAGTGTCTGTGGATTCCCTGAGAAAAGTGAAACTTGTGATGCAACTACAAATACCCCCAAAACGTCAATCTTCTATGTTGATAGCCCAATCGATTCATGGGTTCTTGACTTAGGAGCGTCATTACACACCACACCACACCACAAAATTATGGAGAATTATGTTGCGGAAATTATGAAAATGTATATCTTGTTGATGGATTACCTTTGTGATAACAAGAACTTGAATCAATTTCTAATCACTACTCTATGCATCAATCAACCTAGTCCTTATAGCAAGTAGGGTATAATCCACTTAGGGAGAGAACACACTCATGATACAATTTCAAGTTTAATCCAAATGCAATCAGTTTAAAGAAGTAATACTAACAACCTAATAAGAAATGAATCAAAAACAGAGTAACAAAAACAGAGGATTGAATTTAAATAAAGGAAAGCTAAGCTCTTAGGTCTAGGTAATTGACTTGGGTGATCAAATGATAATCTAAAGATGCTCAAACTCAATTAACAACACACTTCCTAAGCTAGAGATTTCTAATCAAGTCAATTCACTCTCATGATAATGACCATATGCTAATCATGCAAAGACATCAACTCTCATTGGCCTAAGCAAAACAAACATGCATTTAACATAATCTCTATATGCAACAATCAAATCAGACATCAACTCTCATTGGCCTAATAAAAAAGCACTACAAATGGTTCATTCAAGCATTTCATCAAACACCTTTTGGGCAAGTGAAAACTTAAGATCTAAACTGGGATATTACCCCTAATCTAGCATTGAGATCAACCAAATGAGCAAGGATTCATGCTAATCTAAATCTAAACACCCTAAATCACCATTAAATCACCATAATCTACCTAACCCATGAGCTTATAAGAAGAACTACTCACTAATCTCCATGAAACACTTAATCCCATGATAGAAAGAAGCATAATCACAAGATTAAGATTGACAAAAGGAAAGCAAGGAAAGATAAATAAAGAAACAATCTTTCATTCAAAACTCAAAGAGAACCAAAGGGTTTTTATTTTAGCTAAAAGATAAAAGATAGATCCACAAAAATTAGGTTTAAGACCTATTTATAGTTCCCCACATGTCCAGGGACTAAAAGAGCAAATAAACATAAGTTATGGCTTTCCAGCGGGTTGCACAAGTCGCTGGAACAAGTCACTGGGATACTCGCATTGGATCCCGCGGGTTTTTCCTTTTGCACAAGTCGCGGGAATAAGTCATTGGGATATTCGCATTGGATCCAGCGGGTTGTTCCTTCTGCGCAAGTCGTTGGAAGAATTCGCTGGAGAGAACATGTGTCCAGTATATTGATCATAATTTCTGGAATACTGCTCAGAACAACTTAAAACCACCTCCATTGGAAAGATAACTAAATTTTCTATGACTTTCATGAAGATGTCAAGTTCATAGGAATAATTTAAAACCTTCATCTGAATCAATCTTTGAGGCGTATCTTCTGGATCCTGCATATCATCACCACTCACATGCTCCAAACACTCCAAATTCCATCAAAAGCTGCTCCAAGACCTGCAAAATGCATAATGATTGCAAATGTAACCTAACAAGTTCTAAATACAATGGCAAATGATAAAAATGATCAAGAAAACATGTATAAAATCCATTAAAATCCATGAACATCACTTTGGACATAGTTGGTATTGGAAAATTCGTAACATCACTTTGAATATCATTTCAGATGTATGTGTGTGGAAGATTACAAATATTAGACATGTGCCAAAATTGATGTGAAATCTGATCTCAGTAGGTCAACTTGATGATACTGACCATGATGTCAAATTTGGTGGTGAAGCCTGAAAAGTTAGGAAAGGTTCCATGGTGGTGGCTAGAAGTCATAAAAGAGTCACTCTTTATATGAAACAGAGTTAGCAAGACATTGTTATTGTTGTCGAGAATGCCACACAAACCAAGTTGTGGCATTATAGGTGTGGGAACCGGAATTTGCACAACGTATTTTAGGACAGTAATTTGATAATTGGGTCTCGGAAGTTCTGGATTGTGAAACTTAAATAAAAATATGAAACTAATATTGAAAAGATGGGTTTTATTATCGATAAGTTTTCTCGTACAAATGACAAAATAAAAATAAAGGGAAAAGTCGTAAATTGCCTAAAATCTTAAGCACGATAAGTATGCAAAAAAGTGTATATCCCTGAAAGCTTTACATCGATAACTATTTATAAGGACAAATTTAAGCCTAAATTAGCCAAATTCCCGATGTGGGAGCCTATATCTTCACTTTTCCACCGACTTCAAGGAATCTTCGAGAAACTTCCATCCGGCTCGGCATTGACTTTTTGGTTTAACGATTTCTTCGGTTTGACTTTCCGGTTCAATTTAAGTTGACGTCTTATTGTTTCCGATAGATAAAAACGCTACGATGTTTTTCGAAACACAACGCGAAGTTCTGCGAAACATCTCGAAGTTTACGAAAACATTAACGAAACTCAGAATATTTCCAGGAAAACATTAACGAAACTCAGATCATCTGGCTCGGCCTAATGTTGAATATGGGAAGGCTCGATCATTTTTCTCATAGTAGTTATTCGAGGTCGTTCTTTTCCCGAAAATATCCAAATATGGAGACTTTTCTGATATTTGAATATTTTAGCCGTTAGTTTTGGAAATGTAGGTTTTGACCCAACAGTAGGTTGGGGTACATGAGTGGAAAAGGATGAAATTTACGGTAGGATTTTCTCCATCGATCAACTATATTCTGCTCACAGACAGAGATGAGCATGAGTGTTACGAAAAAGCTATGTAAGTTGATGAGTCTATTAAGGGTGAGATTGCAATGAACAACAAGATTGACTCATTGTTATCAATCACACTTGAAAGTAAGCAGATTTGCTGAAGGAGAAAAAAAAACATTGCATAAAAAATGGGTATATCGAATAAAAGAAGAGCTTGATGGGAGTAAGTACTATAAAGTGAGGCTTATTATGAAAGGATTCCAACATAAAAAGGCATTGACTATACTTAAATCTTTTCTCATGTAGTCAAGTTGGTGCCAGTTAGAACGGTTCTTGGACTGGTAACACAAAAAGATTTACATCTTCAGCAGATAGATGTTAAGATGGCATTTTTTCATGGTGATTTGGATGAAGAAGTATATATGAAGCAACACGAGGCTTTAAGATTATTGGGAAATAAGTATTGTTTGCAAGCTTAAAAAGAGTTTGTTCAGCTTAAAAAAAGCTCCAATACAGTGGTATAAAAGGTCTGACAGCTTTATAAAAAGTATCGATTTCTTGAGGTGTGAAGTTGACTATTTTTGTTATTTTAAAGGGGTTTGAAGAGCCATATTTTATATTGCTCCTATATGTGGGTGGAATGCTAATAGTAGGAGCAGACTTGCATGAGATCAATAGCTTGGAGATAAAAATCTTTGAAGAGTTTAAGAAGACCTCAGAGAAGCAAGACAGATTCTGGGGATGAGAATCAGTAGAAGCAAGGAGGGTCTAAGGCTATGACAAGAAGAGTATGTGAAAAAATCCCTCAATAGGTTTAACATGGATGATACGAAGTTAGTTAGTACTCCGCTGGCAAGTCATTTTTGGTTATCTAGAGAACAGTCTCCAAAAATGGAAGACGAGATGACACATATGGATAAGGTTCCATATGCTTCTTCTATAGGCAGTTTTATGTACGCGATGACATGTACTAGGCCAGACATTGTTCAAGCAGTGGGAGTCGTTAGTAGGTTTATCCATGAAAGAAATATTGGGAAGCCGTTAAGTAGATTTTCAGATATCTGAACAAAAATCCAAGTTTACCACTATGTTTCACGAAGTGAGACGGGATTGCAGAGATATGTTGATGATGATAATGGTGGTGACATTAACAGCACGAAGAGCACAACCGGGTATGTCTACACTTGTGGCGGTATGCAATTTGTTGGGTTTCAAAGATGCAGAAAATTGTATCTTTATTAAGCTGTGAAGCTGAGTATGTTGCGGTAATGGGGGCAACAAAAGAGATGATGTGGTTATAGTCTTTTCTAGGAGAGCTAGGCCATAATCAAAGGGAAAGTGTGTTGTATTATGATAGTAAGAATGCCATTGATTTGGCAAAGAATCCAATTTATCATGTTCATACAAAGCACATACATGATCGTATCATTTCATCAGATCAGCGTTAGAAGATGAAGTATTGGTGCTTGAGAAGATTCCATGAAGTGAGAATCTAGCATATATGCTGACAAAAATCATGTCATATGATAAGCTGAGGTTATGTACAACTTCAGTTGGCTTGTTGGAGTAACAAGGTAGGAAGACCTGCTACATTGATCAAAGTGTGAAGACAGATTGAAATCAGTCTTCAAGTGGGAGATTGTTAAACATGTTTTTTAATTGGACGGTGGATGGTTAATCACACTTTTTTTTAGGTAAACAAGATTCCAAAATTGGAGGCTCACCAAATTTCTTCTTATTATCTATAAATATGTGACATTTTTCCTACTAGTAAATTATCCCAAAATCCTAAAAAAATCAGAGAAAGAGATAGAGAAGAGAGAACGTAAAAGAGAGAGAAAAAAAATAGCAAATTTTTGTAAAAAAAGATACTCTGAATGTTCTCGGTTTTGGATGTGAGTTTAGAACTTGCAAAATTTTCTGGTGGATAATAAAAAGATCTGTAGCAGACCTTGAGACGTAAGCAAAATTGGCCGAATTCTGTTAATAAATTGTGTGTGTTTTTCTTTATCCCATAAATCTGATTTTCTGCACAATTAATCGTTATTTCCTAACAGCTCTAATATTTTTTTTTTGTGCAAAAGACTTGTCTAGAGGACAAAAATCCCTTAAAAACATTTCACTACATGATCTTTATATAGAATGATGTGGGTTCACATATACTCAATTATCAAATTTAATGTAACTTTTGTTTTTGGTTTCAAAATTTTAAATCATATATACTAAAAATAATATGGAAATGAGAGTGAATCAATATATAGTAAAAGAAATCAAAGATACAGATATGTATTATATAAATAAACAAAAAAAATAAAGAGAGAAAGAAAATAACAGTTGTGTAAAAACGATTTTTACATTTTTAGCTAAGTATATTATTGTATAAATTAAATAATCATTGAAAAGATAATAATTAAATTTCATGTGTCTTTTGACCAAATTTTGATTAACTAAATAATCATAGTTATTATGGAATATTAAGATATAAATCATATACTGAATAATAAATTTACCGAAGACAAAAAGAAATAGAGAAACAAAATGGCAGCAATGCCTGATGGAATGACATTTTTGACATTTTGAGTTAAATAGTATATGTAGCATCATGATGACTCTATAAAATAAGTATTCATTGAATAAATACTAAATAATAATAATTTTTATTTGGGCTATAATAAACATTAATTTTCATTTTTTAAATGTAATTAATTCGGATATTTAGATATTGAGTTTTTATTGTTTTGAGTTTTGTTTTGTTTTTGAGTTTGTTGTAAATTTTATTTGGTTGATGAAAATGTGATTGGATTTTGTTAAAAATGTTATAATGAATTGATTATATTCATTGTATAAATAATTTAGTTTAGGAATCCGAATTCATATGGTTTTTGAGAGTTGATTAGTGCTGATTATTTATCATATTTTATTTAGTATATGCATTTGTTTCTTTAAATCTCTTTTTTTTTTGGACTTCTGGATATATTAAAAACAAAAAAAAAATTATATTAAGGATTTGTCAACTGCTGGTAATATAACTATATAATATATAAGATTTTTTTAAAAAAATTAAGAGATTATCAATGATTTCTTTTCTTCTCAACCACAACTTAATCCACGCTTAAAATATATTGCAGAAATTGGAAATATTATGAGTTTTAAGGTTAAAATAATTTTTAAATCTTAAAATACACTGCCGAAAGTATTGTTTAAAATATATTTTTAAAATTTTTGGTAATAGAATTATATAACTGAATTTGCGAAGAATGTAGTTGTTAAATGGTTTTTGAGGTATAAAAAGATATAGTTCAGTAAAAATATATTCTCAAATTTCTGGTTTGATTATATTAATGAATTTTCGAAGATAGTTGTTAAATGATTTTGTGATATAATTGATTAATATTGTTCTACGCAACTAATACTCTTATTCAAGGTATCTAAGGATAAGAATGTGTTAGTATCTAAAGTTCAGTAATTATATATAGTTAGAATCTTTTAGAGATAAATTAAACATGTTTCCAAACAGATTCAATAGCAGTTTTTTCGTTAAAAATCTTACTTAATATTATAAAGATAGTTATTGTGGGAACAAGAGAATTTTGGAATGAAAACGAAATATAAAATAAATCGATGAAAACTAGGGAAAAGAGAAGACGAATTTTATTGTTTAACATGTAATTGTATTGATAACTCGAAAGAAGATGTGATGGTTACAAACATAGAAATCGATCTCTATTTATAGAAGACAATCTAAGTTCCAAAACAGCCAAAGTTTCGATGTGGGAATTTGTTGTTTCCTATTCCTTATCGACTTTCCTTTCTTCTTTCAGAAAAACTTCCCGAAATCCCTGTTAAAACGGTGAATCATGAGACGGTCGCTTCTTATCGGTTCAGCCAAATCGCATCCTTTTCTCTTTGGTTTAAGGTTTTCTTCGGTTTGACGTCGTGTCGTTTTCGATAGATAAAAACGTTACGATGATTCCAGAAAACAACGCGAAGTTTATTAAAACATCGGATAATTTACGAAAACATCGATAAATTCCTGAAATGATCGAGAAAGAGGAGAATGGACATGCTCGGCATTGTTTCTTGGAGAGAAAATATGCTCTCCGGTGTTTGGCCATGATATCATCCGGCTCGGCCGGGGGATGCTCCAAAATACTCGATTGGGCGTCCGGCTCGGCACAAGGCATTGACAAGAGGGATGGACGGTTCGGCTTGGCGTTGGGTGATGCGTCCAAACCATCCGGCTTGGCAAAAAGGGTGCGGCCAAAGGGCCGACGATCTTGGCCGAGCCGGTCACCTGACCGTGCTTCCTTCTGTCCGGCTCGGCACCAAGGAGAGGAGCAACATGGCCGAGCCGGCCATTCCTTTGCCCTCATCCTGATCCGGCTCGGCATCCTCCATCATCCCATGGAACATTGTTTCGTCAAAAAGCGTTTATGGTACGAAAAGTTTGGTTTATCGCAATTTATCGGAAAATCATACGAAAAAAGAGTTTTCGTATACTTTTCGAAAAGTTATCGGTAAAATATCCAATATAGAAACTTTCCCAATACGTAAATATTTTAGCCGTTAATTCCAAAAATGTGGATTTTGACCCCAACGATTATATAAATATAACTGAATGTCACGATATAAATACATATTTAATAAATATGCGGAATAAATACAAAACGACAGTAGTGTGTAATGGAAAAAAAAAATTGAGTTAAGTATATGAATAATATGACTGTATAAATTAACTATTCATTGAATAATAATAATTGACATTAATGGTTATTTGACCAGATTTTGCTTAGGTAATAAATTTAACTTTTTACTGCTTTTTACGTTTGTTTTCTAGTAACTTTACTTTCAAAGAATTAAAATTACCATAGTGGTTTCTTTGAGTTTTATATATAATTGCTTTAGGATTTCTCATTGTCTCTCATCCATTCATTGTTGGATATCTTTTTTCTTCGTAGCTACAAACTCAACAAAAAAGTTCCTCAATTTCATACTTAAATCCAACTTATTTTACATTTTAAAGAAAACAAATCATTGTAATCATCGTCTAAAGTGAATTGGTGTTCGAATGGATTTCTCGTTGAATTTCCCCAACGAGAATTTCATCTTAAATAACTATCACAATCATCTTACCGATGATGATTTAGCTAATCTACAGAAAAGTCATCCTCTTTTTTTCAGTGATTATTTTGGTCAATCTTTTTTGAATAGATGGTCTTCTCCATCGCTTATGACTGGTATTTTTAATCATAATCACCAAACTCCTATACCATTAATGCCAACCCAAAATTACGATCCCTTCAATCAGAGTTTTGTTCCTACTCAAAATGCTCTGATTTACAACTCTCCCATAACTGAAATACCATCAAAAGCCAGCCTTTTTAAAGAATCCATAAATAACTTAACAAACAGCAACAAAGATCATTTGAGGTATAACTCTCCAATCCCCATAGAGCCTAACGGTGTATTTGATATTTCTCATGATTTCCATGGAAATACTATACACAACAAAAGGTCTACCACCAATGGCAATGATTCAATCTTGGATAATTCCGTGGTTGAGTCTAATCCAGTGAATCTTCCAGTGTCTGAAGTAAAAAGTACAAAGGGTAAAATCAAGAAAAAAGAATGGACTTCTGAAGAAGATAGGTAAGTTTCATAATTATCAGTCGTAATATAAAAACAAATAATAATATTTAATTATGAATTTTAAATTCTTGCAGATATATATGTTTTTATCTCGTTTGATTTTGTTTTGTTGTTGTTGAGGATATTATAGTATACTTATATGTTAGACATGTAACAATACAGAATTTTAAGAACTTTTGTGGAACTTCATGGAACCAAAAAGTGGAAAGTAATCGCAAATAGGCTTGGAAAAACAGAAGGAAAACAATGTAGAGAGAGATGGCTCAACCATCTTCGTCCTGACATCAAGGTAAAAGTTTTCCTCAACATTTTAATGGTTCTTTTGTTTCTTACAACCATGGAGTCACTATTTATATGTGTAAATATATATGTGTAAATATATATGTATTGCATCATCATCATACATGTAAGTCTTTTGGTATATACTTATACTTACACATAGGTATAATTTATATGTGTCAATATCAAATCTTAAATATATTTGTTTATTTAATCACATCAATTTAAAATCTTTTTATTAATTGAGTGGTACACATTTTTTAATGCATAAAAGAATAAAGTCAAATAAATATGAAAAATTAGATTTTCGTAGTTGTTGTAATCTATAAGATCCTTATGAAATTAATAGCTGTTTTTATTTTCGAAAACAAGTAATCTCTCTCTTTATATGCATATAAAAAAACTTCACATATGAAATCTAATAGTTTTATGTTGTTACGGCTGATCAAACTCATCTACATAAATATATAATAATATGAGAAGTATTTATATACTTGATACATTTAGTTAAATATATATATATATATATATTAACTTTTAATATGTAATTTCAGAAAGGGGATTGGAGTGAGAAAGAAGATCAAATATTTGTTGAAACCCACAAGGTTTGTGGCAATAAATGGAAGATGATCTCTCTAAAACTCCATGGAAGAAGCGAAAACGAGATCAAGAACCGTTGGAACGCTGCAAAGCGCCGAGTGCACTCGATAAAAGCTAAGCAAGGTCATAAAACTGCAAACTCATACCATGGTGACATCCTTGAAAATTATGTCAAAAGCAATAATGATCTTCCCAAAGCCAATGAAATAGCAAACATTGAGGATGGTAATGAAGATGTTTTGGATGGAGAGATAAATTCTAGTATGGATGTAACAGCACATACCAAAGACCCATTGGCCAATGCATCTACAATATCAGGTTATGTTCCAGAGCCAGCAACGTTTTCATGTGATTATTATGACATTACAGAGCTTTTTGAATGCATGGAAGACACTCAGATGCTCATACAAGGATGGAACTAATTTATTGTGAATGAAATTTCTCTTCTCAAGACATTTTTTATTATCAGCTGTGGTGATATCTTGTATTTATCTTTTTGATAAAACTTTCATCTATCTTTTACAAGACATAAATCTTATTTTATGTTGTTTGATATTTTGAATCATCAATAAGTACTTCCATTATTTATTTCTTTTAATTAAGAATTTTTTATTTTTCAATACATCTAAAACACTTTTAAATTCTATGCTTGAATCGTAATAAATGATGAAACCAAGGTCAATAATAAAATCAAAACTACGACCAATAAATCATTTAAAATATGATGAATAGTAAATAGTCTTTTGACCTGAATATGGATATGCTTCATTCCTTTTCCATTCTTAATGGAAAAATGGCACTTGTCCCTTCCCTTGCTTATCGAGATTTTCAAGTTCTTTTTAGAATCTTTGTGCAATAAAATTATAAAGAAAAAAAGTAATCAGCAACATTTCCGCAAAAGATATATTTCCCTAAAAGTGATTGGAATAAGATTATTTATGAGTTATTTTCGCTTGAAAAAAAATACATTACAATAATCAACTCAAAATCATAACCTATAATTTAGTAGCTCTAACATATTCCATAATCCACAAAAATAACCCAAAAATTTGAAAGCCATATATTAGATCTAATTATCTAATAAGAGCAAAGAAAAATTATCCAATAAACAATAATTGAAAAGTCGTAAATTGCCAAAAACAATTGTAAGTACGGAAAGTCTGCGAAGAATTGTCTCTCCTCGAAAACTTTACATCGATAATTATTTATATAGATATATTTTAGCCTAAACTAGACAAATTCTCGATGTGGGAGCCTATATCTTCACTTTTCCACCGACTTCAAAGAATCTTCGAGAAAACTTCCGTCCGGCTTAGCGTTGATTTTTCGGTTTAAAGATTTTTTCGGTTTGACTTTCCGGTTCGATTTAAGTTAACGTTTTACCGTTTTTAATAGATGAAAACGCTACGACGTTTCCCGAAAAACAACACGAGATTTCATAAAACATCGGGAAGTTTATGAAAACATCGACGAAACTCGGAATAACTTCGGGAAACACGAAAAAGATCATCCGGCTTGGCAGAT
>KE155757.1:225309-236803 GCA_000411075.1 Sisymbrium irio | reverse complement strand
GAGAGAAAGAATGGTGAGGCCGAGCCGGTCATGCAATGATCGAGAGTGAGAGAGAGTGGGGCGAGGCCAAGCCGGTCATGTGGTGATCGGGAGTGAGAGACAGTGGGGAGAGGCCGAGCCGGTTGTGTGGATATTACTAAATGGGTGTTGGAATTTTTTTTATTTTTTCACATGATATTGAAACTATACATGATACATGCATGTGAAAAGTTAATTAAGAATCGAAATTAGTTGTATGGCTGGACTGATGAAATAAAGACACAATTAGATTCTAACGATCCAAAGAAAGATTTTTGGGCGAATTAATCGATGAAAAGATTAAGTAGAGAATTATTCAGAAAAAAAAAAACAGAGATTTTAGGAATGCGAAAGACGATAAGAAGATAAATCGGAAAAAAAAATATTTCTTTTAAATAAAAAGTTATTTAAAGACATATTTCACTTATTTATATGTTGATGTCGTAGAAAGATGGAGAATTATCCAACTTTTATAGTATAAATTTGCAAATTTTCAAAGTAAACTTAGTTTTTTATTACTTGATGGGTCAAAATCCACATTATCAAGATTAAAGGTTAAAAATATTTAAATCTCAAGAAAGATTTTCATATTTAGAAGAAAGAGAATTCATACGGAATATATAAGATGGAGTGGCTCAGGTAAATTTCTCTGCTTCATGGCTCGGAGCATCTCATTTAAACCTTCCCTGAATCGTGTTGCCCAATTCCATCCCTGAACCATTCTGTATTCTTCTTCTTTTCACTGTCTTTTAACCACTTCACCCGGAGTCGTTTTCCTCCATCGTCCCCAAGTCGACCTGTACATCCCGCAATCCAGAAGCAGCTGGATCCTTTTGTACCTGCTCCACCTCTCTTCTTGCTTCCATGAGCAGACAATGCCTAGTGTTGCACGTGAGCCAAGCTTTGGTCGCCAGTCTCCTATTCTGACCATGGCCTGCCTCGATGATCACCAAGCCATGTTTCTCTTCTCTTTCCCCAAACCGCTTGTGCCTCACCTTATACCTGAGGTGTAGATGGAAGAGAAGTTCTCTAGCTGACTTCCTCTAAGTCTACTCTGAGTCGTTTGACATCTTGCATCCAAGTCCTGGAGGGAAGGATTGTACCCGAGCCATGGCCATGCTGTTATTCCTTGCCCCAAGCTGCGACTTCAACCTGCCAAAATCCCGGAGCCAATGAAAGGGGAAAAACCCCTGAGCCATGTATCTCCTCCTTTTATCCTGAGCTGTGATCTGTCTTCAGACTCTAAGTTGCACGCCTCTTGTATTCCCTAAGCTGTTCCACCTTTTTCTTTGCCTTTGGAAACCCATCTTTTAAGACATTGCATCATTTTGACAATATCGTGTTGTCTTGAGGAAATTACGCACTATATCTTTATAATAAAAATAACAAAAAATTTACGTACAAACCGAACTGAGATGCTAAACCGGAGCTATATAAAGAAAAGACTGAACCTTAGACTCATCTCCAATGGTAGTATGCTTAAAAGAGGTTTTACAACATACAACATTATTACTTTTTATATTTTAATTAAATAATTAAAACTTAAATATTTAAAGATAATCAAACCACTAAAATGAAGACAGCTGTAGAGACTAACTTTAATGGGGTTCTAAAACCTCTTAGAGTAGAGGCCATCTCTAAATTTCTCTCATACTTTTTAATTTTTTTCTTTTATTTAATCTCTACATATTTAGTTAGAACCTTCCATTGGATGTGGTCTTAGGTCAAAAATAAGACCATGATTATTGAAAGATTTTAGAAGGGATTCTAATAAAATTTGAAAGAGAAAGAGAATAGTTTGGAGAGATTTTAGAATTTAGTTTTAGAATTTTTAGAACCAGGTTCTAAATAATATAATGATATAAATAAAAAAACTCAAATGAATCTTGTAAAGCCCAAATCCATATTAAAATATGTTTTGTAATCGTTGGTTTGATTAACTAAACAAATTTGAGAATCTGCTTAAAACATCTTGTTGGCCTGTTGGGCTTCTATTGGTTGTGAACTGAATCTTTTGGGCTTTAAACACTAGACGCGTCCTTGCTTTTGTAGCGAGTTTTTTCTTATCTCCAGAAAGATGTCTTCCAATCTTAAGCGAATCTCATATCTGATAACATCTGAAGTGGGCACGAATCCCGTCTGAAAAGGAAGTAAGAATGTGAGTACTGATAACGAACGTTAAAGGAGAAGACCCGTCATGTGTACATGTGCTAACATGCACAGATGAACACTTCTTTATAAAGTCGCAAATGAGTGTGTAGAACCAAGTAGGACTTGCGACGAGTTAGTCTTGTCTGATTCGAGTTGGGAAGTACCGTATAAAGGAAAAGAACATGATTACAAATTTAAATCAATTAGGAAAATGGACGTCTTTTATGCTTTTTGTGGTCAATTTGGTTCGTTCTCCGTAACTACCACAAATTTTTGCTATCTTTAGGTATCGAGAATATAATACAAGTTATAGCTTAAGCTGTTGCTAGGAGTCATGATCTCTCTATCTCATATAGATTACGTAAGTTTCTTACACCGACATGATTAAACAAATCTCTGATAAGGGCAAACGTCATTTTTGTGTTTCGATGATTTGATTATATCTTCGATTATTTCACCATATATCAACTAACTAAAAAAACTATGAAGTATCATAGTCTCTAGCTCTTTCTATGTGAATTTGTAAGATTCAAAACTGTAAATGTTATTTGGTTTCAATTTTGATTTGTATTCTTCTTAAGAGCCAAAAAAACTTGATAATCTGATTGTAACAGCTTACTAACCCAAAAATGATAATGAGACGCACACAGCACTATAATTCTTTGACTGTCAACGAACTTGGAGTCAAAATAATTAGTTCATTTTAAACACAATCTTAGATCTAATTATGTGGGACAAAATTATCCACGTAAGTTGTAAAGATCATGGTTCTTTAATAATTAGGTAAATTGTAGACTAGTCTGTTTTGATAGTAGAGAGATTTTTGTCATTTTTGAGTCTAGAATCTTGGAATTTGTACTACTAAAAAATCTTGTAATTTCAAATATTTAATGTTCAACTTCTTCTGGAGAAGGGCGGCGTGGATCATGGACTTTTGAAAAGATAATTTTTCTGTTTGTTAATCTGTATTACTGTTTACTTTATTCAATCCTTTATTTCGTCTACCCTTTTCCGAACATATATGAACACTTCGGTTCACGCGCTCCTACGTTATCTTGTACGGAATTTTTGTTGAATTTTTCTTTTCACAATTACTGTCTTAGCAAGAAGATGTGACTAAAAGTGATTTCACACCCTTTTTTTACGAGAATAGATTATCAGGCTTTAGATAATTAGATGTCAATACCCGTGTGATTCAAGACAAAAAAGGGTTATGCCAAATTAAAGGACTGAAGAAAAAGTGAACCAAACACATTAAGTCAAATTTAAAACTCATATCGAAATTGAACTATATTTTATATTTGCAAATGATAAACGCTAATCTCCTAAAACAGTATTATAAGATAGTTTGTTGAAATCAGAGTTTTACTGAACTCACTGAAACTAAAATCCGAAGTGAATTAAAACTTAACTGGATTTAGAGTTAGAAAACAAAAAGAAATAGAAAATCGAAAGGAAAAAGAAGAAAAAAGTTGATATGAGAAACAGAAAATTAATATTAAGACATTGTTTTGGAATTAGAACTTAGAAAGCTAGGAAATTACGTTTCACTGAAAAATAAACAAGAAAAACAACAACAAAATTTCATTATCATGAATTGGTCATTGCCTAATTGTGTAAGAGACTTCTATTAGTAAAAGGACACCGCAGGTATAAGAAATTAGAGAGTAAAACCTTCATTGGAGTTTGGTTTGCTTTCCAAAAAAAAAGATAGAAAAACATTCATCTAGAATGATGAGTGATCATAAGAAATTTTAAACTTTTATTGAAAAATATTGATATATAGAATTAAGAGCAATTTCATTAGTTGAGAATTATTTTAATACAACTATATACATATAATTAGTTTTAAATATTTTTAAAAATTGAATCAATTATAAAATTTCATTTTATGACATTTTCATCATTTATAAGTTTTTTATTTAAAAACTTTTTTTCATTCTCTCTTTTGTTTCATTTTTATTTTTTTAATATTAAGAATTTCATTGAAATACCTTTAATAAAAATGTTCTAAGGTTATTAAATAATAAATTTAGAGACTGAATTAATTAGATATTATGTGTCATGTATACTTTTGAGAATATAAGGCACCGAGTCACTGATATTCATGTCAATAATTTGGCTCTCCTCCAATTTTTAAGCGACGTATTTTAAATCATCAAAACACATTTTAAATCGATAAAAGAAAAATAATTGATAAAATATGTAATTATTAAACTTTCGATTTACAAACTTAAAGTATGAACTCAAATAAAAATTGCTTGCGGTCATTAGGAATCAAAATTCCACACCTAAAAACATGGAAGATAACACGTAACCTAATATTCATGCTTGATGTTGAATGAAGAAGATAACAACAAATCTTACACGACGAGAAAAAACAAAAGGTGGAAAATGTGAGTTTGAGATGTACGCGCGTGAACGTGTGAGTGGAACAAAACGTGAACACTTGTTGATTAATAGTAAAACACTCTAGAGCGTCTGACTCACGACTATTTTCCGATCGTAGTTTGGTTTTTGGTATGCGATGACGTTCCCGTGACTCATTGCAACTTGCCGTACCAAAAGTCTTGCCGTACTTCCTCTTTAATTTACCAAAATAGCCATTTCCTAAATTTCGTCTTATCTTTCCTTTGGTTAATGATATAGGGCATCATATACTACATTTGTTTTATGTATTAGATCTATAGTTTACTTGTTGACGAAAAAAACGCATTAATTTTTATGTTGATATGTAGACTATGGATGATAACGATGTTATATTATGACAAACGTAGTTGTATTACCTAATACACTTGTTGATATCAAATCAAAGAATATAGTAGTTAATTTGTAGTCATATTGTACCGTTTTTTTACCATGATGTGATATTTTATTTTTATATATCATCATTTTTAGCAGTGAACTTTAGACCAATCAATTGGATATTTGTATTTCCAACTTAAAACAGTTGGCACTAACTTGATTTGTTTTTTCTTATATTTTAGTTTTTCTAATTTTATATTTGACATTGACATTCCTAACAATCTTACTTATTTCAAGAATCTATTAGCTACATATATTTACTATTAAAATAGCTAATAAATTTTTGAATTTAGCTATATATGTATCAGCAAGACCGATTGAGTTTTTTTTTTGGGTTTTTACTCGTTTAGGCGTTTAGTTGATACATACAAAATTACTATATGGTGTGTATGATATAAAGAAGGCCATACATAGAATTTTAATCTAAGCAACTGTACTAACTCATGGCCTTATAGATTCTGTTTACATGTATTTCTCGTTCCTAAGCGGTTGAACATGATGACATACTTGTACTTTTTTATATACGAATTAATCGGTTATTATTGTTTTTTTTTGCTATTTTGTATATATAACACAAAACTATTATTGAACGTGGAGGGTCAACGAGATGGTGTTTGTTCAGCGAGAGGAAAGGGTAAAACTATAATTTCAACAAACCCATATACAAAAAGAAAGTCAATGCAAAAAGCTAAGCTAAGTTTTCGCTTATATAAACACTCGATCATAAATCCATTATTCAACAAAGTCTTCGTTTCGATTTTTCATTTCTCAACCGAAACACACAAAAAAGTACGTTTTTTTCCTGAGAAATCATCAAATCAAATGGAAAGGGAAAGAGAGATGGAGATGATCAACAAGATGGCAAGCTGCTTGATTCTTCTATCAAAGGCTCACCATAGCGACACCAAGAGCCGTGTTTTCGCGTGCAAAACATGCAACAAGGAGTTCCCGTCGTTCCAAGCCTTGGGAGGCCACCGAGCAAGTCACCGCAGATCGGCCGCGCTTGAAGGCCACGCACCTCCTTCTCCCAAGAGAGTCAAACCGGTGAAGCACGAGTGTCCCATATGCGGTGCCGAGTTCGCCGTAGGGCAAGCTTTGGGTGGTCATATGAGGAAGCATAGAGGAGGAGGAGGAGGAGGTAGCCGGAGTTTGGCGCCAGCACCAGTGATGATGAAGAAATCCGTCGGCGGTAATGGAAAGAGGGTTTTGTGTTTGGATTTGAACTTGACGCCGGTAGAGAATGAAGATTTGAAGTTGGAGCTTGGGAGGTTGATTTTCTAATTTTTGATTTTCTTCTTTCTTTTGTGGGTATACTTGTGTAGAGTAAGGTTATTTTATTTTATTTAGGACTCCAAAGTAATTTTTGTACGAAGAACTTTATGGTACCGTTATGTATAGATGCATATATACATAATTTATATTGTCGAGTATATAGTTCAAACACTAATATATAGGTCTGTTTCAGTAATAATCGTTTTGTTGAATTCTTTTGACCTCTCATCATTTACGTAGAAATGAAAATACGTTTATTATGTTAAAAAAGGACGAGGTAGGTTTAGCTTGTTAAGTTTTTTTTTTTTTTTTTGAAAGTTGGTTTAGCTTGTTCGTTAATATGAATTAGTTTTACTGTTTTCTTAGTAGCAAATCTACCACTAGAACGAAGTTGAATAGTTAATTGGTTCTATACAAACAAAAAATCTCTCTTGTTTGACAGTTTGAGGAACTTCTGACTGAAAGCTTAGAGGTCGTAGACTATTTTTCAGGGTATGTGGAAAGCTATCTCTTGTTTGGAATCATATGTAATCGAAAACTTGAATCCTAGTCTCTAGCTCTAAATGAGGTTTACACCACTCTAAACCACCATAAAATTGGTTGTCTTTCTTTTATAAAATGGTTGGTTCTATAAATGATACAAAAATATATGTCTATAAATCGGAATACATCTTGCCATCTTGGTTTTGTTATTTGTATATAAATGGAACATCTTGGTTTTGCTATTTGTCTATAAATGGAACATCTTGGTTTTGTTATTTGTCTATACATAGGACATCTAGTTTTGTTTTAAACTTCGTATTCGTCGTACAAATGTCAGTTACCAAAAAATTTGCTAAAAGCTTTTGGTAACAAAAAAAAAGTCATTTACTAGATATTTCAAGAATTTTTTTCGTTGTCGCTATGACTTTTCGGTTTCAAGAAAAGACTGATAAGTATTTCAAAAGTTATGTCATTGTCATGGAGAATCAAAGTATCCACATAAAATAAATTTCAACTGAAATGAGTCGATGGCATTTATGTAACGAAAGATATGATAAATAAATAATATTTAAGCTAGTGATTTTGTAGTTATGTGGTCATAGTCCTGTGGGTTTAATTAGATCAAAGATTGATTTTTGATAGATGTATTTTTTATTATCTGGCCACTGCATAATCCTTATAGCTTTCATGTTCCAGTTATTAGGATGAGAATATTTGTGTGATGAGATGCATGATTGGACCTACTGGGATATTAAAGATTTTAGTAGTGTAGTACTTACTTAGAAATTTAGAGAGAAAACAATAAAAATAAAAATGTTTGGAGTTATATTGTGCATATGGTTGTGAGATGGAGCCACAATGTGTTCAATTCGGATACAGATTATATTAAGATTCAGGAAGCTCTATATAAAAAAAAATGGATTCATATTGGATATATCACTATCGTCTTTAGTTGGTTTGATCTATTAAATTTATGTATTTCTTTAATATATGTTGGAGTTTTAGTTTTCTTTTTATTAGATATGCTTCATGATATAGTTTGATGTTATTTTACATTTATCAAATATTATGTAAGCTCTATATGGTTTGATTTTAGTAGTGTAGTACTTACTTAGAAACTTTAGAAAGAACAATAAAAATAAAAATGCTTGGAGTTATATTGAGTATATGGTCGTGAGATGGAGAGCCACAATATATATGTTCAATATTCGAATGTAAACTATACTAAGATTCAGGAAGCTCTATATAAAAAAAATGGATTCATATTGGATATATCACTATCTTCTTTAGTTGGTTTGATCTATGAAATTTATGTACTTCTTTAATATATGTTGGAGTTTTAATTTTCTTTTTATCAGATATGCTTCATGATATAGTTTGATGTTAATTTACATTTATTTAATATTATTTAAGCTTTATATGGTTTGATTTTAATAGTCTAGTACTTACTTAGAAATTTTAGAGAGAAAGGAATAAAAACTAAAATGCATGGAGTTATATTGAGCATATGGCTGTGAGATGGAGCCATAATATGTTCAATACTCTGAATGTAGACTATATTAAGATTCAGGAAGCTCTATATAAAAAATTGGATTTATATTGGATATATTATTTATCTTCTTTAGTTGGTTCTATCTATTAAATTTATGTACTTCTTTAATATATGTTGGACTTTTAATTTTCTTTTTATTAGATATGCTTCATGATATAGTTTGATGTTACTTTACATTTATCTAATATTATTTAGATAATGTATATTATAATGTATATATGATATTTAAACAATTTCAATTTTATCTTTAGTATATAGAGTATTTTCAAACAGATATGTAATCTAATTTTTAATAATAAAAATCGATTTTAATACGAAACAGTGCAAACAAACAAAAAAGATTCTTGAAAGGCAAATTGGATAACGTAGAAATATACAAGAAAAGAGCGGATCTAGTCCTCAAACAGAATCCACAAAGTACAACAACCATTCGAATTCATAATAAGAGATAATATTTCCTACAGTGAATTTCCCTTAAAGCCCAAAGTAGAAAAAGACCTGTACAGTTTGTCAAGATAAGACCTATTAAAAAGTGTTTTTTTGAAACAATCGATAATGAGATATAACTATAACTTCTTGATCAAATTGCACACCAATATAGTCTTCAACAGATTTTCAGAACTATCATTTTCACCGTAATCACTATGAAACAATAATGTGGTCTTATGTCAACTAAATTAATGGTTGGAAACGAATAACTAGAAATATGATCTACACTTTCGCAGTCGTTTCCCTTTGCTTCGACTCTTCTTTGTCGGGAAAACATATGATTTGACTTGATCCAATACATAGAATTACTACTTTGAATATTTAGATATCCGATCTAGTACGATATGATTATTGATTTGTTGTTCTTGATCTTTCTTGGTGAAAATAATGATGCTTATGTCACTAGTTTCCCCCGTTAAATCAATCAAACAAGGAAACATGTTTGTAAAATCACGTGCTTATTGAAAATTGGCTATTCAGAGAAATTTAGAACAGCCTCCACTAATAACCATTGGGTTGACTTGGAAATCAACGCTGATAAATTGTTATATTAATGTTGGGCCTTATACTGGGCCATGTACTTAGCTTTATACTGGGCCTTATGGTTTCCCACGAGTAATCGTCTATGTGTGTTTTGTACGAATTTGGTAAAAACTGGAACAATTTGGATTTCGAAAACGAAGTCTTAACCGAAGATCAACACTTAATTAGCTAATTTCTTCAGACCCTATAGGCATTTGCGAATTGCAACTACAGATAAATGATAATGATGGATCAATGTTAATACACTTTAATTTAATTAGAAAAAACCATTTTTATACTTCAAAATATCTCATTTCTTTTTTGGGAAATTTGGTTAACTATCTCGGTTTGACCATTTAGTATGTATTTTTGTTCGACCTAATCACATAATTACAAAACTAACTCTTTTATCCTGTGACAAATCGTTTTTACCCTCTTCATTTAAATTAATGGCATTTGCCCAAGATTTTGTTTCTGACACAACAGATATTTTCCCCGAGGCTATTCCGATCAAAAACTTTACGTGTAACCCTGTCTCTCTCTCTCCTCATTTCATCTGGTCTTTTCATTTCTCTCACACGCTTCCTACTTTCCTCTCTCTTCAAGCTTCTCGGTTCTCTCTCTTCTACATCTTCATACACAGCAGGTTTTTGCAGAAAAATTCTCACCGGTTCGCCGTCAAACTCACCGCCGTCTTCTTCTTCGACACATAACGATATCGAGTCCTTCGATTTTCTTCTTCTCGTTTCTCTTCAATCATCGACCTTCCTCCACATACCCAATCTCTCATCTCGGCTTAGTTGTGTACTTGGTGCAATTCTCGACTTTACTTTTAGTTGTTGTTTTGAATCTCATTTTCGTTTTCCAATTTATTGATTTAATCTCATTTTACTCATTTTCGTTCACTGTCGAGTAACTTGTTTGGTCAAGATCAGCAACAATCTGATATAGCCAGTAGTAGCCGGAAACCTCCCATTGTTGCTGGTAGTAGCTTCGCTTCAAACTCGGCAAGTTTTTGGGCAACATTCTCCCAGGCGATGTCAGCACTTGGTTCGCAGCTAGCTGCCAAGCAACTTAACGAGTTTCAGCCTCATGCCCCCGATGGTAATAACGATATGGTTATTTGCTTTCGGTTCAAGTCTCTGTTATTTGCTTTCGGAGCATCAATTGAAGGTTGGCATTATTTACGAAGGGTTATTGTTGTTGATGGAACTCATTTACTTGGGAAATTTCAAGGAACTCTGGTAACAGCTAGTGCACAGGATGGGAATCATCAGATATTTCCATTAGCTTTGGAGTTGTTGATGGTGAAAATAATTTTTCGTGGGAATGGTTTTTCAATAATCTCAAGGAAGCTATTCCCGATGCACCAGATATTGTTTTCGTGTCCGATCGACAGTCTTTGATATACATTATTTCAAAATATTGTACAGTTGGGTTCACTAATACTTTGTTAGGGTTTAGGGTTTATATTTTGTTATTTATAAATAGTGTACACAATTTGGTTTGGGGTCACTAGTCCTTAGTTAGGGTTTAGGATTTAGGTTTTTGTTATTTTGAAATATTGTACCCCATTTTGTTTCGGGTTCACTAATCTTGATATTTATGCTTATATATTTGATGTAACTAGTGTTTCTGGAAATAATATATAATATTAACCAACTTTGTATTTCAGGGTTTAGGGTTTAGGGTTTAGATTTTTTATTTATAAATAGTTTACACCAGTTTGGGTTCAGTAGTCGTTAGTTAGGGTTTAGGATTCAGGGTTTAGTGTTTAGAGACACCATTATGTTTGAGTTAATTAATCCTTATTTAGGGTTTAGGGTTTAGGGTATAGTGTACATCATTTGGTTTGGGTTAACTAGTCCTTAGTTAGGGTTTAAGGTTTAGGGTTTTCAAAATAATGTACACCATTTTGTTTGGGTTCACTAATGCTTGGTTAGGATTTAGGGTTTAGATTTTGTTATTTAGAAATAGTGTACACCATTTGGTTTGGGTTCACTAGTCATTAGGGTTTAGATTTATGTTATTTTGAAATATTGTACACTGTTTCGGGTTCACTAATCATGATATTTATGCTTATATATTTGATGTAACTAGTGTTTCTGGAAACATTATACTATATTAACCAACTATGTATTTTGGGTTTTGGGTTTATGGTTTAGGTACACCATTTGTTTTGGGTTAAATAGTCGGTTTAGG
>KE155757.1:170400-219581 GCA_000411075.1 Sisymbrium irio | reverse complement strand
TCATTTAATTCTCATTTTCGTTTTATATATTAAATTTTATTCAAATAATGATTTTAATATTTTATTATTATTCACGTTTTTTTATTAAAAAATAAAAGATATGAATTTTTTTAAAAATATTGTGATATATCTTAAAAAAAAATATATCTTTATATTTAAATCTTAAAAAATATTAAAAGATTTTGTAAATAAATTAAGTAATAATTGAATTAACCATTTTATCATTAATGAAATTTTAAAATGTTTAATAATTATAGTGTCATTTCATTTTATGTAATATATTATATAACTAAATGTTAATTTCTAATGAATACTTCTGTTTTAATAGTAAAGATTATTTAGTTAAAAGAAAAAATTTGTTTTTTACTATAAAATTTCATGACATTCAAAATCTCGCCAATAAGTTTCTCTTAGAAGTTAAAACACATCTGAAAAATTTAGACTTCCCGGTTTAGCTTTGGCGCTGAACAAAACATCTTAAAAATTTAGCCTGTGATGTTAAATTTTCACAAAACAGAAAAACCAAATATTGTTGATTTTCTAATACAATTATTCAGCTTAAAAACTTCGATGATAAAAAAATTTGTTTGACTATGAAACTTTCGTTACATTCAAAATCTCGCCAATAATTTTTATGTTAAAAGTTTATGATTCAATCATATTTTAGGCCCTTTGATTAAGTTAATAACATCCTTAACCGCAACTGCAAATTTGATAATAATGTAATAAAGGATTTAGTTAATTTGTATTCATGAAACCAAAAGATTTAGAGTAATCGTACTTTCATTAATCCATAAGATAACAAGTTTCATTACACAACGAAAAGTAAACCCTAAGTTCCCTAAAATTTTCTTGACCGCAAGACTTAAAATCAAATCGAAACCAACAAAGGAAGAAGATCTCTCAACCACCGAATCCATAAAGAGTACGTCCTTGTCTCTTCAAAGCATACACAACATCCATCGCAGTAACAGTCTTCCTCCTCGCGTGCTCAGTATAAGTCACAGCGTCTCTAATAACATTCTCAAGAAAGATCTTCAACACTCCTCTTGTTTCTTCGTATATCAATCCGCTGATTCTCTTCACGCCTCCTCTACGTGCGAGTCGTCTAATCGCAGGCTTTGTGATTCCTTGGATGTTGTCTCTAAGTACTTTCCTGTGTCTCTTCGCTCCTCCTTTCCCTAATCCTTTGCCTCCTTTTCCTCTTCCTGACATTTTTTGCAACTTTCTTGTTTTGAGTGTTTAGATTCAAGATTGTGATTTATAAAGAAGACGACTATCTTGGAAAATGAATCGTAGCCGTTGGATTTGTTTTGTTATTGTACGGTTAAGGATTGCGATCCGGGAGAATGTGTGAGAATGAATGTGAATCGTTGATTATTAATGAATCGACGGTTGGTAATTGGTTTTTTTCAAGTCTATGAAGGATTGTGCTTTTGATTTGTTAAAGTGCTCTGATTTGGAGCATTTAATTGGGCCAGCAAGTTAACCGGACCGGTTATGAAGCGATGTCGAGTATTTATCACCTGGAATGAAACGACGTCGTTAAGGTGTTTATTATCTGGAATGAAGCGATGTCGTTTTGAATGTGTGGTTTTTAACTGAAAACAGAGTTGTTAATTAGTTCGTTTTACGTGTCTTCTATCTCTGTTGTGTAACTTTTGCTGTGCGCTGTGAGACTTATGTGAGATCACATCGATCTTGGAGAACTCAGTAAGACACGCGTGTGTTCTTGATTTGAGCTTCAACGAGTGCGGTGAGTGATGGTGAGGTACTGAGGTTCTTTGTTTAGTAAGAATTAGTGAGAGAACAAACAAATAATCCAAGCAACTGCAGTCTTATGGAACATTAAGAGTGTCTCGTTAGGTTTACCATTCTGCTCATAAAGCAGTTATCAGAGTACTCCAAGCAAACCATATATAAGGGTCATTCATGAAACCAAAACGCATTGATCACATTCTCATAACAAAAATTCAAAGTAATAACATCAGTCTCTAGAATGTTCCTCGTTAGGACATCCTTATTTCAAGAAAACTCAAAATGCAAAAAGAAGGATAAAAACACAATTAAATGAAATCAAAAATACAATTTTTTTTTTCACTTCTTGAAATAAGTTGTCACTTCTTCACAACTCCAAGCCTGAGACGAAAATCTTCTTCCATAAGAGGAAGTCCTTCACGGAGCTTCACCTTTGGTTCCCAACCAAGAACTTCTTTAGCTTTGCTTATGTCTGGTTTCCTCTGTTTCGGATCATCTGGTGTGTTCTCCACCATCTTTATCTCCACGTCCGGTTTAATAAGCTGCATCAATCTCAATTCTCAGTATAAATAATCACAGTTACTTGAAAATGAAAGTACAACAAGACAATGCAACGCTAACCTCTTTAACTGTCTCAGCGAGTTCCACCATCGTGAACTCGCCTGGATTGCCTATATTGATTGGTCCGGTTTGGTCTCCTTCCATCAGACGCATTAGACCATCCACCTACAAAACCAAAGTTGTGAACTATGTATTCATTTTTGTCATATACATCTTTGCTATACAGAATGGACGTGACTTACCATGTCTGAAACATAGCAGAAACTGCGGGTTTGTGTTCCCGGTTTCTGAACAGTTAGAGCTTCTCCCCTACAAAACCAAAAACGTTTTTTTTTATCAAACAAAGGCTTAAAGAATTAAGATTAATCTAAATATAAGACAAATTCAAGAACTTGATTGAAACTTAGTTTCACCTGAGAGCCTGAGCAATGAAGTTGCTCACGACACGACCATCATCAATGTTCATACGAGGACCATATGTGTTGAATATCCTCGCTATGCGTATTTCTTCAATGCCCCGGTAACAATAATAACTAATTAGCTAAAACAAAAATTTAACCAAATGTTTTCAAAGAAATAAAAAGATGACGTATTTAATTTACCAATCCCATGTTGTCTATGGTAATCAAACATTAGAGTCTCTGCAACACGTTTTCCTTCATCGTAACAGCTTCTAACACCTGCATCATAATCCATTTGTGTTAGTTAATTAATAGTTTAGAGATTATTACGATCAATCATTATAATTAGTTTACATACCGATTGGGTTTACATTCCCCCAATAGCTCTCGGTTTGAGGATGAACGAGAGGATCACCATACACTTCAGATGTGGAAGTAAGCAAAATTCTTGCTCCAACTCTCTTAGCTAGTCCCAACATGTTAAGTGTGCCAATCACATTTGTTTTTATCGTCTGCCATTAAAGAAAGATCATGATCACAAGTCCATACACATTATAATCAGTTAATACGAGTTTTTTGACTAACGAAATGTAACAAACCTTAACAGGATTGTGTTTGTAGAAAATTGGAGATGCAGGACATGCTAAATGGTAGATTCGATCAACTTCAACCATGAGAGGCTCTGTCACATCTGAAGAATCACAAGATTAATAAAACGACTTAGTCAAGTTAATGCATTAATTGTTTTTTTGGAGTAATTAAGATGATTAAGAAGAAGATTATATATACCATGACGAATGAGCTCAAATCTTGGATGACCAATCCATTTCTTGAGATTATCTTTGGATCCTGTGAAGTAATTATCAGCGACAATGACTTCATTCTTTTCGTTTTGCATCAATCTATCAACCAAATGTGAACCAATAAATCCAGCTCCTCCTGTCACCAAGATCCTCATGTTTGACTGCAATTACAAAATCATTTTACACAGTTTTAGTATCAAAATTTCCAACTATCAAATCCATTTAGGACAAGATTGAGATCAAACATAAAATGAGTTTCAACTTTTGACTTTGACTTTATGCAAGTACACTTTAAACTGCATTCAAGAACTCAACTGAACAATTTTTTGTTTTGTTAGAGATTTTAAAAGAATATCTTGAGTGAATAAACCTGCAAAAACTTGGAATTTCGCAGAGGAGAAGGCATCGGAGATGGCTTCGTCGTTGTCGTTCCATTGGAAGAGTTCGTTGCCATTTCTGCAAATTAAAATATAACCACAGATCATCAAGAAAACATACACATGCATTTACATACACAAGACTCACAATGATTGGAGAATGAATCAAACCTGATGATTAGCAGTGAGAAGCTTGATGCTGTACACAATCACTAGTCTGATCTTGATGATACTACAAGATAAATATAAATCGATATTTATAAGAAGATTTAATGTGAAACATGAAACGTGAAGATGAGTCCCACAACATTTGTTATCTACGCCAAGAAAAAGAACATGGAAAATAAAAGAAAAATCCGTACCAGAAAAATCGAAGCTTCAAAAGAGCGAAAAGCGAGAGGAATAAACCAATCAAATGACAGGACTGCACCAAACACAAATTTTAGTTTGGTTCACCAAACGTCGCTTACGAATTAAGTTTTAATAAAAAAAATGAAAATTCTTTTATGCCAAGAAAGAAAAAGAGAGATCAAAAAGAAAACAAAGACTCGAAAGAGTTTTGACTTTTTCACTATTCTCGACTTAAGTCTAAATTGAACCAAGGGAGACGCAATAAATTATGGTTGTAAGGATTTTCTGGATCTTGAAATTTCGAGATTTGCGACTCCATTAAACAAAACTTGTTGGATATGTGGATCATTTTTAAAAGATTACTATTAACAAGTTTACGATTATCGGTTGGCATTCTTAGATTTATTTTTAAAAGGATTTAAATTATTAGTTTCATATAAGTTATTTGAAGATCATTTACAAAAATAACATTATGTTCATAGAATATTAACAAATTTGCATCATATTATTATCACCGTAGATATTTTTAAATAACTAGAATCTTCTATATATTATCTGAGGATCATCTTAAAAGAATAACATGTAACAAATAAATCTGTCACTATGATGTAGCATCACCATATATATTTTTAGATTTGTTTTTAACAAGTTTAAATTACTAAAATAATTACAAAACATATACTCATAATTTGGTCCAAATTTTTTAAATTTTCTCATTAAACTAATTTTATAAGTATTACTAATCTAAAACATCTCTCTTCCCTTATAAGAAAATCACAAAATGTTAAACAATTAAATAACAAAGATTTGATATTCAGTTATTCATATTACTTGGTTTTAAATCATTTAGATTTATCCATACTTTTTATTTAATTATGTTTTGTTAAATAAATTTAACCATCAAATCAAACGTAACCTACAAAAATATATTTTCAAATATGCTATACTTTGAATTTTTTTAAACGAACATAATTAAACGAACTAGTATAATATCAATTAATTCATATACTTATTTTTATTATGTAAATTTTTTTTTATGCTGTTCGTTCATAAGAATTTTTGTTTACTTTGAATTATAATTTAGTTTAAATTTAATATTAAAAATTGATGTATATTAAATATATTATCAAATCATTATTAAATATTAAAAATCATCATTAAATTGTATTCAAGTTAGATATAGAAAATTGTAACACAAAATATCAACTATTGTTTTCTTTTTTATTTGAATTGTTTTAAACTCTTTTATATTATAGTATATTAAATAATTAATTGATTTAAATTCACAAACATATTAAAAAGGAAAATTATCTACTACATAACTAATATTTTTAAAAAGTTTAATTTAAAATTTTAAAAATTATTTTGATATATGTTATAAGTTTATAAATATATATGATATTATTGATAAACATTTTATCTTACACTAGATTCAGGCTATTACCTAAAATATAAAAAATGGATAAAAAAAGAAAGAAGGCATATTGAAAGAAATTTAAATGTAAAATACAAATGGATAAAAACATTAAATATTAATTGAAATTGACAAAGCAATCTGATTTGTAACAAAATAGCAGAAGGAGTATTAGTTTAAATATAAAGTTGTAATCTAATAAACTTAAGACTATTTCGACTAATTTTGTTGTGCTATCGATTAAAGCAAACAAAAATACTTATTTTCGATAAATTGCAAATAAATTTTTCAAATAAATGTTGTAGATAAATTTATTTAACGCAACAACTATGGTTCCATTCCTATGGTAAATATTTTGTAATAATTAGTTATATGTTACATGTAAACATCTTTCCATATGCTTTTTTTTATTAGTAAAATTGTGTTTAGATAAATAATAATAATAATTTTTCATATAAAAAATAAAAAATTAAGAAGTTCTTTACAATAAAGTAAATTAAGCAGAAATACATGGTTACACATCTGGATAATATTAATGTGTATACAACTACATTGTTCATATGACAAAATTTTTGAACATAATTAGTTGTAATGTTATTTATACTTTTTTTTCCAAGAAAACCATATTTTGATTGGATAATAGTATTTTCAATTATTAAAAGAAATGCAAAAATTAATCAAAAACAAAAATAATATTCCCTCTACTCTAAAATGTCTATAGTATTAAAACAGAAGCACACCTAGAAAATAACATTTAGTCATGTGTTCTTTACTGAAAATGTCATTAGAGTTTAAATGAAATGTTAGACTAACCATATAATTAAAAATAATTAAGACTAACCATATAATTTAAAAATATGGACCACAATAAATATCATAAGTAATAATATATTAGTATTATTTTCTTTTCTCATTTCTATCTTATTTTACTTTTATTAAAAACATATCATTTATACAATAATTTTTTGGGTGTATATATATTTTGATTTAATTTTCTTTAAGAATTAAAATTGGTAGTAAATTTTTAAATTATAAAGAAATTTATTGATGAATAAATTGTAAAGTTTTATATTAATTTAATAAAATTAATTATTTAAATCTCAAAATTAGATTGATAAATATATTATAATAAATTAATTAATTTGAAAATATAATTAAGATATTAAAATTACTTGAATTTCATAATATATAAATATTACTAAAACATAAAAATTCCTATTTTATTTTTAAAAATAAAGATTTTAAAGTATTCTTTATTTATTTTTATTAAAATATATAATCTAGAGTTTGACATTGATATTTTTTCGAGTGTATTCATTGAAGATTATTTGAACAAATAAAAAAAATTTAGACCAATGTGAAATGGATTAAAAAGATAAATTAACTTATTTTGATTATACAAATATTAACTTATCTAAATATTAAATATTTTAAATAATCAAAAACATATTTTTTATATTAAATTAAAATTTTGCAAAAAATTTATCCTGCATTTTGGATGTGCGATCAAAATCTAGTATCATGTTTAAGGTTTAAGCACACCAATTAACAAATCATTTAATTTTTAAAATTTTCTACATTAGAATATCATTGTTACTGACCTAATCAGAATTCAACTAATGATAAAATTGCATGTATAATTCTATTCGTTAAAAAAAAAATTAAAATCTGTTATACCAATTTGAGCCCATTAAAAGTGGTTGAGTCTCATTTGTGTAGCAACTCCCACAAAGTTTTGATTCTATCTTAGTACCAATTTCCGAGTTAGATTCTCTTCCCAGTATTATATGGTGTTAAAAAAAATCTTGTATTAAACACAAATTCGTAAAAGGAAAAACCCTCTTAATTTTTAGCATTTTTTACTTTTTTGTCAAAATTGAAACAAATATTATTTAAGTCATGAAAATGTCAAAATGTTTAAATTCTCTAAAATTAATCTATGTAATAGTCAATAAAGTGTTTAACAAATAAACATAAAATTTCATAATCATGGTGTTCTCTTAAAAATTGCATTAGCATATGATATATTCAATTTGTACAGTTCTTGTTCAATACATTTTTCAAAAAATATGGTAGCGGATAGACTAAGATGTGCCATGTATATTTCAAAAAATTCACTTTTGTTTTTAATCTCTTTGTTTCTTTGATATTATTTCAAATGTCATGTAAGTTTTCAACTTTTTGTATAATTAACAAATTCAGCATCTTATGTTTCAAAATTTATTTAAAAGCAATTATGTCACAAAAGATATAATATGTAGCAAATTAATATGTCAATAACATTCGACTGTCAAAACGTATAAATATGAAAAAACCTGTTTCAAAATTTCAATTCTCTAATTAAACTCGTGAAAATGCTAAACAAATGAGTCATTCAAGTGGTAGGTTATCCTTAAAGACATATTATAAAATCCACATCACATTCTTTACTCTTCAACTTTCTCTTAGACTCTTCACTTCATCATCTTCAATTAAATCGATCTTTAAAAAGTTTTTCCGTCAACAAAATGCTTCGACATGTGAAATCGCTTACAACATACACTCTACTTTCGAATGACATCGTCGCCATACTGCTAGGCTGCTAGCAGCAATTATGGCGGAATTTGGTGTGAAATTTAAGATAAAGCTCGTGACGAACACGATAACGACAAGATTTGCGTCGACTGATGTCTTCGTCAGTCAATTCCAGACCTTTATGTATGTTATTCAACTTGTCTACGTCGAGATATTCATCTTCTATTATTTTTGGGATACTGAACAGTTTGGTATTGGTTTTGCCTTCAGACGAAATTTCTTTCGTCGGTGGTTTAATAGCAGTCGTGGTGGGAGCTGTCAGTTTGCAAATGGAATTATTGAAATTTACCGTTACTATTTTTTTTGCTTATCTGGTCACAGGGGGTCGAGTAGCATACATTTCTTATAAGTACAAGTTTTAAATGGATGTAATTGCTTCTCATGCGGATACAACGGAGACTCACAAGAGGATGTAACAAAGGTTTCAGCAGCAGAATTACAGAGTTTCTAACCGATTGAATAGACGGTATCCACAGCTGATATTACAATATTTTTTAAACTATACAGTTTTATTTCCTTATAAAAGAAGAGCATGTTTCTCTGCCTTGAAATCAGTCCCTTTTATACTCAAGCTTCATTCCAAAATTGGTTACCATTTTGGTAGAATCCACCTACGTTACATGAAAGCGTTGATTTAGGTTTGATTCCTGCTTCCGAAGCGGAACCGGAATCGGAAGCGTCAGGAAGCGCACAAAATCGTGTTGGAATCGTGATTCTAAAATAACTCAATACCAAAGCGCAGAAGAAGCAATGATTCCGGTTTGGAAGTGCATGAGTTAATGACTTGGAAGAGCACGAGTTAATAACAAATACTCGCACTCATCAAATACTCAAATCTGTGTATGTTGCTGTTGGTTAACCAACCAAACATATTTAATCGAAATATGTAAATCTAAATTTTAATCTAATAACATAAAAATATATTTATCATTATAGTGACAAACTGTAAGTCTGCACCAAGGTGAGTTATAATGAGGGAGAAGAAGCAATTAGATTTTTAAGCTACACACGTGTTTTCTTTGATTATATTTTTTGGTTGAATTTTCGGTTTAATCAGTATTTAAAAGAAAAAAATATAGATATTTATTAGACTTTTATTATTCATGTTTCATGGTATAACTAAACTATAATAATGAGCCGTATCTTTATTATAGAAATAAAATTTAGATAAATTTATTATAGATTTTTTTCTTTACCTTAATAATATATTAATATTTTTTCTAATATATATATTAATACGCTTCTATACGTACCATTTCCTAAACTTTTCTAAAAAATCGCTTCCACGTTTTTAAAAGATTCCGCTTCCGCTTCCGTGTACCCGCTTCCGATTCCATGCAATCTAGGAATCCACACATAATTAATACGAGAAACATTTGGTTCATTGTTTACTCAATGGATTACTTCCAAAATGATAAGCTTTTTTACTCCATATGTGTAGATATATATTGAAATCTATTCCCACTAGCCAATCAATATGATACATTTGATATTTGGAATTCTTCTCACATTCCAGCATGCTAACAACATAGAAACTTTGATTAGTATAGTTTTTTCCAAGATATCTTCAAAATCTTTGTGCGAGTTTGAAATTTTTTGTAAATTGAAGTTTTTAAAAGAACGAATTTCTTCGTGAGAGAAAGTCGAAATTTTACTTTCCATTTTAATCATTTTTTTGGCAACGTTCAGCTCCTTTGATCCAGATTTAGTTGGATCTTTATTTTGACTTAGACTGGATTTTTCTAAAGGTTTCTTTTTCCTTTCCTTATAAATCAACATTCTGATAAATTTTGTCTGTATTTCTATTTATTGAGTGTCAAATTCTTTATTCATTGAACGACCATTAGAAAAGGCGTTAAGAAAGTGGAGATGGTGGATTTATCTTATAGATCTAATACAATTGGAATTTTCTTAATTTAGGAAAACTTCCAATTTATGATTTATTTCCCGTGTTTTTATTCAGCAAAGATCTGACCTAGTGACTTGGTTAGTGGTAAAATAAGTATGTAAAGTGTTTCGAGGACGTTGGCAAGATTTGATGATTTTCATTCATCATGATGTTGGTCATGGTGGAGCTCAGTAAAGGTGGTTGTCGATGGCAAGCTCCTATTTCTTTAACTCTTTGCCTAGCACGTGTTGGAACATAGCTCTATTACTTAGTTATCTTAACTTTTTAAATTTTAATTCATATGGTTTGGACTTAAATTTAAAATTTCATATTGAATAAATTGTTGGATCCGAAAACGTCGTAAATTTTATTTTGGTAGGCCATTCTAATAAATTATGGTTGAAATGTTTTACCTTTTTTCAAATTTCTCATGCTTTTTGGTCAGATTTTCATTTCTTTACTTTTTGTCATTTATATATCGTTGTTTTAATCCTTGATAGTTAAATTAATTCATATTTCAAAAATTACTGTTTACATTCAAACAATTTTTTAGTTTCTTTATGTAGTAAATATTTCCAAAAAAAAAAAACTAATAAACAGCTAAAGATGGAAAAGAAGCAAACAAATTCGATGTGGATATATCACATTATCAAATTCTTGAAGAATTTTGGCTGTTAAATACAATCACTTTACAAACAAAAAATAAAACCAAATCAAAATCTGCTTTCTTTTCTAAACAAGCTCATATTTTATCTTTTTTTCCAACAAATATTTTTTTTTAAAAATCAATCTAAGAATAACTCAGATAACCAAGCCGATGAAATATGATCCACATAAACCATTTCAGAAGTAAAAGTTTGAATACTGCATTCCAACTTATCACTACCTTTGATTTTTTTGCTCATGTGTTAGTGATGTAATCATGGGTAAACAGTAAAGAAGATCAACAAAAGATATTTTACAATCAAAACAAAGTGATTTTTCAACAACGTCAAGATGTACCATTTCAGATAATTTATGAAATTTTATAAAAAGAGAGCATTCAGAAATCTAACCGTGATAATATATAACAAGTTCATACCGTTTTATTCATGCTAAAAGTCCACGAAAATCCCAAAATGATGATCACACAAGTAATTTCTATAAATATTTTTGTTATCTATTTTGAATAATAAGTGTTCTTTTTATTTTTGAAATCTTTTAAGTGGTTTTCTTTTTATTTATATATCATGGTGTATAATATCCATTGATCATCCTAATTTATCAAGAGTATTTCCGCATACTCTTGTATTGCTATTCTACCAACCAAAGTTCTTAGAATTATTTTTCAAATTGTTGGTTAGAGATATTGGATTTCATATAGCTAATGTTGTTAGCACACATTTTCTAACCACTGAGATTCCATCGTTTTTCTTTATTAGATTGTCTTTAGATAATTCAGGTGTTGGGATCAAACCCAATATTAATGTTATAAAAATTTAATTTAACTAAAGATTATCCAATTCAATTAATTTAGAGTACATCTTAGAATTGATCATACCTTCTGATAATATAGTGTACATGTGGATTCATCAGTCAGATTTTTCAAAAATGACATCATTTTCCAACTCATTAGTTCCTCAAACCATAGATCCTACAAACCCATCTCATAATTTACTGCTTTTCACCAAACAAAATTACAAATAAAAAGTGGTTTACCTAGACTCTCTTTCATAAACTGCTTCATTTTTTAGATTTATTTTCCAATTTATAAGATTTTTATGAATTTCATATAGACCAATTCCAAAGGATTATGCTTTTCGTTTGTTAAAGTGTTTTGGTGGAACAATGAGCTGGTTTACAAATTCTTTTCGTTAATTGCAAAGGATCGTGGCACAACAATGAAATCAGAATTATACATTATTTTACTTTGTTTATGGCAACGTGTTTGGATAAAAATATATTAATAGACTAAGTTTGAAGGTGAGGATAAAACAGTTTCAATCAGTGGTGATCTTAGCAAAAATAAATTTATAGTTTAATTCTGCAGAAATAAATTGGTTTCTAAGATATATTTTCATTTTGAAAGTTCTCAGTTTTGTGGCAAGAAGATTGCTTCGACTAAAAAAGGATTTATAATTTTATAAAATTACTCATAACCAAAAAGTGGCTGTAGTTTAGTGGTAAGAATTCCACGTTGTGGCCGTGGAGACCTGGGCTCGAATCCCAGCAGCCACACTTTAAAACAAATTTTTATTTAATAATCTCTTTTCCTTGAATAAGGCTTTATAGGACCCACGATTATTGTAATCGGCCCAAGATATATAGAGTACAGGAAAAAAACTTGTTTGTATTGTTCCCTTGAACACTTTAATCTTCACAGCTCACACAATTGGAATTGTTATTGGTATTAATGACGACTAACCACATAGCCTTATTAGCAAGAAGAGTAATATAGAAAACAAAAAGGTAAACAAAAAAAGACCAATGTTTCCTTCTTGCACACGTTGTGTTTATCATGAGAATTGCATTTATTTGTACAGAGAACGTATTTTGCAAGAGATCTCATGCAAATTAACGTGGCTTGACGGATTCTCCGATTGCACAACCTCTTTAACCATCTCCTCAATCTCTCTTGTCTCTTTCCCCATTTTCTCCACACAAAACCCTAATGCACTCAGACTCAACACAACCTCACTCTTGTCCACTTTAACCTCTTCTCCTTCCTCTTCCGCACGGAACATACCATCCGCGACTCCTCTGCAATGCTGAAGATATGTATTTAGAATCTTTTCTGGCTCACTGTCGGCGCTTGATAAACTAGGGTTTGGTGTCTTCCCCAGCTCAATATCCCATGAACTGTTGTCATTCTTGGTGAGCGCCTTTTCGAGGGCGTCCAGTGATTTCAGGAGAGTGATTTCCTCGAACGATTTGGCTAAAAGACCTATGCTTTGTGTTAGACTCTTGAGATCTTTGTCTACGCCGCTAAGAATCTCCTTGCATTGCGGTGATTTTCCTTTTCCTTGTTCTTCTAGAAACCCTATGGCATGACCGCTGAATTGCAATAGATCAGCCAATTTAGACAATGATTTGAACAGCTTTTCGTAGCAAGAAACGTTAAAAGGCGAAAACCAGAAACTCGGCTCTGCGTGTGCTTCTTCCGTAAACTTCTTGAGCTCGTTCAAATGGCTTTTCAGCTTCTTTTGACTCTCCATTATCTCCACTTTGCTCGCTTTAGCTCCAAACAGTCTTGAACACTCGTACAAAGCATGGAAGCTTCTCGAGAGCTCAAGTTTCGCGACATTAGCGGCTCGCGTGGGCTGCAAGATAAGCTCCACCATGATCGAACAAGACAACCCGATAAAAGTCTCGATAATTCTGTCAATCGCAAAGTCGCTTGGCTGTCCGAAATTCTTCCTTCCAAGAATCAAAACCGCTCCGATCGCTGCTGAAATTCCTCCGGCTTGTCCGTACATCCGGCTCTTGCTCAAGAAGCTAGAGAAGATAAACCATGGAAGCAAAGAAAGAAACCTAACCGTCAAAAACCTCTGAAACACAAAACATCCCATCACTCCGTACACTGTCCCTATCACTGTCCCTTGTGCCTTCACATTCGCCACTTTAAAAGTTGCCTCTCTTGCTGCCGCGAAGCTGATCGCTACCGGTAAACCAGCCCAATATCCGTTTGGTTTGCTGTACAATGACCCTAGAAAAATCGCTAACCCTAACGATAGCGATAACTTTAGTGCTGGCATAATCTTCTTGCTGTCCCAATCACTAATCCAAGACCTGCTCTTGGATTTGACTGAGCCCTTGTTCTCCTCCGGTTTTACTTTGTTCTCCTCCGGTTTAGCCATTGAGATGGTTTCGAGGAGCCTGAGGCAGAACAAGAAGAAGTAAAAGGGCAAATCTTGAGATGTTTCCGGGATTTCCTGAAGTGTTTGGAGGCACTCATCGGGTTTTTCTAGATCGGCTTCTGGAGTTACTGACGGTTGGGGGATGTTGTTTACTCGTTTGATTGAGAGAATCACACGTTCTTGTATGTTCTTGATACCATCTTTTACTTCTCCCGCAAGTAAACTCGAAGGAATAGGAGATTTGCTTGCTAATACCATTTCCATTCCTCTCAGAGCGATCTCCATACTTTGTAGTTTCTCTCCTTTGTTATCGTTCACGTTTTGCCATCTCCATATCTTAAATGGAAGTCTCTCCCATTTCATGCTTGGCTATATATATAAACATTCCAATATCAGATACCTACATTTTATACCAAACGATTCATGAGAAAACTAAAATATGAGGATTAATTAATTACTTGGTAACGTTTGATGGTTTGATATAGCTTGGCGGAAATACGAGACAACTCTCGAGCCTGTGAGACAGAAGCCATTGCTGACGCGGCATCCTCGGCGTAAAAAGCTTTCATGTACAACTTCACTCGCGTCGTTACATTTTGACCAATCTCTTTGCAGCTTTGTTTCACCTGCCCATATGTATATTCAATGTAAATTATTTAGGTTCTCTTTTATAATTTCTTTTAATACTATCAGAGAGAATCATATACCATTGCCAATGGGTTGATCTAGTACTATAGAAAAAGAATTTTACTATTAGTGGTGAGTAAGGTTTCTTATAATTTCTCGGACTATATTAGTTAATTAATTGAAAAAGGGAATCATATTTGTCTGTGATGCGACACAGCTTGTGCGCAATATTGGGAAGAATTAGGACAAAATTTCAGGCGGTGGTTGATGACATAAGAAAAATATACAATAATGTGGTACGGAATAAAGTTAGGAACACACTTTAAAAACCAACGTCAACATGTTTTGTGACTGTATAACCAAAGTCCACTTATTAAACTATTATGCTCATTGATTACTTTCTTCATTGGTTACATCAATTTAGTTTGGACACGTAAAGATCTTCAAAATATTTAAATTTATCTTTTGGTTGAAATAATCCGCCACAACTAATATGGAAAATTATGTAACATTCTCTTACAATCGTGAACGATCGAAATATAGCTACCTTGAAGCAAATTCTGTGAATAAGATGTTCTTCCCATGCAAGATACCAAATTTTCCATGTATATCTCGGTTATTTATTTACACTTGCTTACTTTTAAACTTTTTTTTGTATTTGTACTTTATGTATTAATCAAACATATTATTCGATCGTGTTTAGACCAATGAGACCTTTAGTATTGGACACAAAGCGGTCTTAAATCACGCTACGTATGCAGATAATAGTGTGCACTTACTCGTAAATAGGAAAGGTTCGAGTATTTTATATGTGTATACGTATTGAGAGAGAGAGAGGGTACCTCGCAAGTAGCCAAACGAGGAAGTGGAACGAGAAGTGCAAGAACGCAAGCTATAACACCAAGCGCGGTGCTAGCTGCGACTCTAAGAGGGTGCATGACTGGTTCAGTCTCTGCTCCTTTTATATAAGCAATAACATAAATAAGAACAATTTGGCCAAGCGCGATCCGCTTAGCCACCAAATGTGTCGAACCATTAGGTAGCACCACCACGAACGCTGCTAAAGCCGCGGCTAAAGCAGTGGTTCCGGCCGTGAGCCGAGCTGGTCCTATAAGCATTAGTGTAATGATAGAGGGTGCAACGCTCTGACACGTGGCGTAAAGCGCTAGCCAGCAGCCACGTAGCGTGTCGCCGAGTGTAGCGTCGGTGATGATGAGAATGACCGTTACGTAAGAAAACGCCGGGAATCCCACGTAACGGAGGATCCATTCAGGTCCGTAGAGTGTAGCCGCACCAACGATTGTGCAAGCTAGAGCTGTACGGAACGCTGAGGCTAAGCATGTGCGCCACATAGCTCGGCCTCTCTCAGTCATTTGCATTCTTTATAGAGAGAAAGCCAAGACAAATTCTAAGGAAAGAAAAGCTTAGGCTTGGGAGCTAGTTCGTTGTTGTTTGTGTAAGAATCTAATGATTTGAGGTGTAGCAAAAAGAAATTAGAAGAATATGGAATAATTGAGAGAGAAGTGTGTGACGATGAAGGGGCTTATAAAGATGTATTGATTTGATGAGTGGGTCAGTGCTCTCTTAGGGGACGTGGAAGTACACCAAGTGGGTTCCATGTGAGAAACTTAATGGATTATTATGTAATGAAATCAAACTTTAACATCTTTTAATTGATTAATTTCATTTGAAAGGATATATAGTGGCTATATATGATTAATCATATTTTTTACCAATTTATGTAGTCCTTGTCTCTACCGATCTAATACGGCTCGACAATATTAAAGAGGAACCTTTGGTATTGGACACAAAGCGGTCTTAAATCACGCTTTCAATAAAAAGTAAAATTATATGTTTTCGTATCTAATGAGGATTTAGAGTTTAAAATATTGGAGTTCTGATAATAATATGACTTAGGGATGAATAGTACATGCATACCCTTTCGTTTTAAAAGGTTAGCTAGATGATCAAATCTTAAGTGGTGTCAAGAGCTGTTTAGTGGTAAAAAAATGACGATGCGTAAAGAAGGTAACAGATAGCTGCTGTAAAGAATGGTAGTGCACTAAAAAACAATGATCATAACTAATTATATTTTCCGTTTTAATAATAAATATATTATAGGAAAATTAAAACAACATTTAAATTTTATTGCAAAGTAAAGTTATAGTATTTTTTATCAGGAACTTACACGTCTTCTATGTACTTGAATTCAAGTAGTAATATAATAAGTTTCAAAAAAAAAAAAGTAGTAATATAATAACGACACTAATATCAATGTACCATAAACGGGTTTAGCATATTTATCACAGAGCATGATAATTTTCCAAATGCTATCTTAAATTATTGAATGGCGCGCTATTGTTACAGCATGCATAACACAAACTGTTTTTCTTTTTTTAACGAGACAAGAAAGCCAAAACTATTTAGCATTTTACACACACACGAAAAAACTAAATTTAACTGAAGCTTTTCTTCTTTACAATTACTAGGAAATCTGTAATAAGAAATTGGTCTGATGATAAAAGATACAGAAAATATGATTCGAGACTGTATTATGTATAAAAAAAGATCGTACGTACGTACAAATATTTGTCTATTGTCTACTGAACTGGATCAAACCGTACCCTTTATAAATGTTTCATGTGATGATTTCGAGTTCTCGAAAGTTCCCATGCAAACATGAGGAAGACACCAAAATCCTGATATTGAGTTCAGAAAAGTGTATTGTGTATCGTTTTTTTATGATATCTTTCAACATTTTTTATGTAATAGACAGAAGATATTTTTACATATTCTATTTCCACGTATTCAAAATTTTATAACAGGCACGTACACGTGTGTATCAATTTTACTATGAGTAATACATTCGTAAGTATGTAACCATTTGTCTAGAACTTGCAGGTTACTAATGTACTTCCAATTTTGTTTAAATACGTTATCTTACATCAATACTCCGACAAGAGAAATTAATAATTCACGCAAGGTATCCGCCGTTTACACACTTTCTCATAAATACTATAAAACCAAACTTCAAGAAAACAGCAGAAAGGGAGACATAAAACTAGAAATGGCCGAGAAAGATGCATGGTCAATGGCGTAAAAAGCAAATTGAGATTCAAATCCGTACCGCTGTTAGTTCACACCAAGCTTCAAACACACTTTTCTAAAAAGGAGCATTTGCACACTCTATGCAAATTAGGAGTACATGTTTTTCCTTTTTAATCTCCTTGCTGTTTAGCATTAGTGTATACAGCTATTATCTGTTAACCATATATTCAGACTCGGTCCTGAAAATTAAAAAAATTAATAAACCAAAAACCTAAAACAAAAAATAAATCGAAAATGTAAAGAAAATAACAAAAATAAATTAATTTTTGATCTGATTAAATTGTAGACTGAAAGCCCAAAATCAGAGTCGGGCGATATACTAAACCAAATTTTATAGCAAGTAATAAATATGCCACTCGTTTAAGTGATTCTTTGGCTTAAATTATTTCCAATCCATTACGCTATTTCTCACTCTAAAATAGAGTTATTCTAAAATACCGTGCTCTTTTACTCCAATCCACCTCTATTTTCCATTCTAAATATAATATTTCAAAGCATATTTATTTTTCATTTAATTATATCAATTTTGCAGTTATACCCTTAATATTTAGTATAATTATGAATTTAATCAATTAATTTATTTTTTCTTTTGTAATTAATATTGAAATTTCATCTGAATATAAATATTTTATATAAATAAAATTATACTACACAACATAATCAAACTAAATATAGATTATGTTTAGCATATTTTTAATTTAATGTGTTTTTATGTTTTATTTTCAATTTAAATATTTTCTATATTTTAAATTTAAAAATTATTTTATGATTGTAATTTTTTTTTAATATATGTAGTTTTGTTTGTCTTAGTTTCAACAATCTTAATTATGAATTTTATCATTTGTTATAAAATTTATATATTAATAAATATCAAAAACTTTTATTTAAGTATAAATATGGTAACATGTAATTGTTAAAAGACTATATTGTAAATAAAAAAAGTTTCATTTTAAAATAGAGAAATAAACAGTGTTGTATTATATATAGCATAACACTGGAAAATAGTGTTGGGTTAGAATTGTTTTTACTTTAAAATAGAGTAAAAAATGAAAAATAACATCGAGTTGGAGATGGTCTTATACTCTAATCCCTTTTCAGTGCTTTAGCTACTTCTCTAGTTCTAAATTCTTGAATCGAGACCATCTTCAACGGATAAATTAGAATAAACAGACTAGCAAATATAAAACTTAACATTCCGAGTTAATAAGCGGCGAAAATTAACCGCAAATAGAGCCGCCTACTCAGTAAACGCGTGCATGTTAGCACATGAGCTTAGCCGCCTACAAATCTCCAACCAAATCTCTTTGTCTATTAAAGTTAATGTAGATCTCGCCATTATCCTCTAGGTTTACTCCTCTAATTAATTAATATTACTTTTTTTAATCCCATTATACTATATAGTAGTAGTACTAGATAACTTAACTAAGCGTAAGTTTGATTTTATCATGCGGCTAAAATTGCATCAAGGATGGATAAAAAAAAAATTGAATCAAGGAGAAAGCCATCCTAACTTTTTTTTTAATAAATAATAATAAGGATTAGTGGATGACATTAGAAGAACATCAACGTTGAATGGTATCATATACTATCTAGAGATTTCGTTTCACCGACATTTTCAACTGTTAGTTGTCTACCTATTATTATTCATCTCCTTAATTTTTCCTATTTGAAAGAAATCACATTCGTATTTATTTTCCGAATAAAACAGAAAACTCGAACAAAGTATAAAATTGAAAATGATATCCCTATATTATATGTAGCTGATGTCATTTGATTATAGAATTTAGAAATTCCAAAACCCTTTACTCTATTCACAAAGTGGATTTCCTCTAGATTTCCACTTACATTATGCTTGGTCCTAATTGTACCGAAATTTACTTAAGATATTTATCCTCTCTTTTTTTGTTCCTTGAGAAGGAGGAAGGGTCAAGTGGGAAGTTGCGAATCCTTATTTGAAATTTGGTTAGTGCATTTAGTTAGTTAAAGCTAACCATTGTATATATAATCTTCCCTCTGAAATAAATAATCTACAATATATATCTCTCGCTTAAAATTATTCTTTCTTTCTGAAGTTTCTATTTATGATTTTTTTCTAAGATTATTGACTTTCATATTAATCAATTTCTTCTACAGTCTGTACACACCTTACTATACCGGTGCTTAGGCTCTCATTCTATCTAACAAATTGATTGATCATGCATACATAAAAGAGTTATATATACAAGTACATTATTTTTCTTGTTCAACTATACAAGTACATATTTCATCCGTAAATTAAAGTTAGAATTTACACGCACACGCGCACACACACAAATAAAAGATAAAAGAACTAAATCCATATATTTCATGTCCTAAATTTGATGGCGTAATCAAAGTTCATGATGCCCATAATGCTCACAATGCGTATGACGATGGTCGTTAACGTGACAACCCCACTCAAAATGAAGGTCACTAATTAAGTTGCTAACGACCCACATTAATTGCTAAATTTTCCAAGAGTGGCATCCAAAGCTTTAAAAATTAGGTTTTAGGAGACACAAGCAACTCACATCAAAGTAGGTCCTTTTTATTCTTGTTAATTTTTATTTTTTCTATTAAACATTTCTCGTAGCAATAGAAAAATAAATATTTTAGTTCTATTGATTGTATATCTATCTGCTGCACCATAGAGGAAAGAGAACTCTAGCTAATGTGAAAATGAAAATATGGTTCATGCTAATTAAAGAGAAATCTAGCTAATGTGAAACCATACTAAACGCGCTCTCCCTTGGGTTCGATCGACTCCCACTAAGATATAAAATCGCGTGCACTCCAGGAAGCAGGGATGGGACCGATGTGTTTCCTGCTAAAATTCAGCCCAGTACCATGAGTCCATGACCTAGCTAGTAGAAAATTCAGTGGACGACTAAGCTTACGTTATTGGCTTTACCCACCTCAAAAATTAGTTTGATGACTTGTTCGGCTTTGGTTGGACCATGTTTTAGTCCTAAGCCAATATTCCGATGCTAGCCCAGATCACCCAATGTTATAACAAACAAAAAACGAGATCCATACCTATCTTAAGATCCATCACAAACTGACGAGCCTTACCGTTATCTTGTTCTTTTCAGTTTGTTTTGTCTTGGTATAACTATATTTCATTGTACGAATTGAAGACCGCACAACTGCTTTATGGATATATTGCTCTCATAATTCTTTAGTCTTTCGTACTATGCAGAATTCTTTGTTTGCGAGGCTAAATTTTTGTGACATGTTGGATCTAAAAATGAAAATAGATGATGCATTGGTTATTCTTTAATATAAGTCATCAGTCCGCAAACACAGTTAGCACTTTAAAGTAGGTAAGTGATACAGTATTATTTGAAGACACAATAGACTGTTTTACGAATCCACAAAAACAACAATAAATATTTGTAACTACTACTCACAAAAAATCAGCAGGCTACTTTAACAATTACCACAATCACAAAAGAAACGCGATTTTTTTTTTCTAACGGTGAATTAAACTTTTTCACTTCAAGAAAATGTTGCGACTTTTTTAAAAATTTATATCTATGCTTATTAAGTACCAAAATGCTCCAAAACAATAGTACAACTAAAATTAAGAAATATCCTAAACTAATTTAAGAACTATAAACACACTGAAGTTTGGTTTCCACATGCAGGGTAAAAATGCGAGAACTGAAGAAAAACAATGTTAATAGAAGGAATTTTGACATTTTCTTATTTTATTAGATAATTTGTCAATTGTAGTTGCTGGTTTCTATTGAGTACAAAGATAGCTAGCTACATAAATACGGAGTTGGCACTATGAAAATCGAGAGAAATTTTTTTACTGTAATTTGTGAAAGACAACATCTAACAATGTATTGTGGAGGCACATATTGCATCAGCACAATTTGGTAAACACTATTATGAGGAACACCCAAACAAAAACTGACCAATCAAATTCCAAATGTTAAAAAAAGTAAGGGTGATTGGTAGGGGCAGTTGCTTTCAGCAGCGATGTCTCATGGTCACTTATCACGGTTTATTCTGCTCCACTAGTTGAAAATTTTGGTTTTGGATGTAGTTAAAAATTTGATTTTTTGGCCGTGGAGTGTGCAACAAATATCGGAATTATAGCGGAAAGAACATGCGGTTACTGTTTAAAAACGAAAAAATGTTGATAGTGGGAACATGTTTAATATATGGTGCGAAGCAAAAAATGTTTTGAATGGTTATCGTAGTAAATCCAATTTCCTACAATTAATACCAAACTTTAAAAACAATATCTCACTTTTTTGGGTAGCTGGAAATATTATAGTTGGTCGGAGACCTGTATCGATCGAAAAGAAAACTATTTATAATAAGTACAATATTTTTATCGATTTTTCCGATCGAGTGTTCTAAAAAAAATAGTAAAAAGCTCATGTAAACACCACATATTCGCACCATAATATATACGAAACAATTTTGTTGATTCAAATGTGCATGAGCAAATCAAACTTTTTATTAGTAAAGTGAATGATTGATTTACCATATCATCGGATGGAGTCGATGGACAATATATATTAATTATAGCAACATCAAACAAATGCTGAAGGATATCGTAAGGTTAAATGTCATACAACTAGAGTTTGTAGTTTTACTGATGTTACTTACGAGAATTTGTTAAATATTGATGATGAGGAATGACTAAACTTGCATGTTTTAATTTCATGTTTCGGAAAAATACTATTAAAAACATTCTGGAACTCTTTAATAATTAAAAAAGACATTTCAGATTGAAGACGTACGACCTATGCGGTGACTGGTGAGTTTGGTGAAAATAAAATAAACTTTTTTAATTAAAAGATAATGCGAAGTTACAATACTGTGATATTAGGGAAAGCCTATCAAATTGCCTGCATCAGTTCAGTGGCGTATCTATTCCGACTTCGAAAGGTCAGCTTACGTCTCACCGCATCCTATATTATATGCAAATAAAATAAAATAAGTGGAATCCTAATAAATTTCAAGATTAAATAACCCAAAGTAATTATTATTTATTTGATTGCTCAAACGTTTTTGTGGACCAGCTGCATGCGCTCGTTCTCTTTTGGGACATGAGGAAACAGGAAAGACGTATGACGTACATACGGTCCGCACAGCAAACCACTTGTTTCCACCTTTTTTTCTGTTTTGTTTTGTTAGGTCAATTCTACGAGATCTCGAAGCTTCGTTACTATTTAATTTTTAGTATTATCTTAATAGTATTTGCGGAACAACAACAATCTCTAACTACAAGATTATTAACATACACAAGTTTATTTACACAAATTTTTGAGTATTTTTGAACTCCATACCAATAAAATAGACGAGATATTTAAGAAAAATGATAGGGGGCTTTATTTGCTAATTAAACAGGGTTGAGTTTTATCAAATTTGAACAATTTACTTTATTTATTTTATTGTGATGGGTGAGTAATATTTCCAACAGCTTAATCTACTATATATATATTAGAAAATATGCATTTTGGAAACTTTTGACTGAAGTGTTAGCTTCTTCTAATTTTCAGACTTTTTTATTTTTCATTAATTTAAATAATTAACCCTATAACCGAACATAAATTAGCTTTATTTAATACTGATTATAATTATTTAATCAGTTATTAACTCCATTTAATAAATTTATATAAATTAATATTATTTACTATTTTAGCTTTTTATTTTATTATTATTTTTTCTTTATTTTGTTAGTTATCAATATTTACAAACACAATTAATACTTAATTGTAAATATTATAAATTTCTAAATATTTAATTTTGATGATTCTAAATTCAATCTATTAAATCTAAACTATTCTTATTAATTAGGTTAAAATAATATATTATAAATTAATTATTAAAACATAATAATATATTTTTTTTTAAATTAAGATTTTAATGATCTTGATTTTCTTTTTAAACTCATAATTCATAATTAAGTATTTATTAATTTTTAAAAAAATAATAAGCTAAAAATTTAAGATAAAATTGAAAAAAAATACAAATTATAAATTTAAATTTTAAATTTTAAATTGTAAATTTTAAATAATAGCACATATATTATCTTAATATATGTTAAACGTGCACTTATATTATCAAATGGATTTAGATATGGTTAATTATATATTTTAGCTATAACATATTGTTTTTTATTATTATACTATTTTCTGTGTATATTTTTCCATTAGAATTTATATTTCCATCATATCAACGTACAATTTATTATTACTACTATTTTGTTTTTGTAATTATACATCGTATTAGATACTATCTTATACATGTATTTAAATACTATAAATAAATATATTTATAAATCTTATCCACAAAATAGTACTCTAACTGTATTGAAATATTTGTTTTTTAAAACTTTTTCTTGTTTTCCAAAATTTAATTTATTTATTTTAATGTATTTTATTTTAAAGCTAAAATATAAATTAAAATGTAAAAAGACACAGTCAGTGGTAGACTTTATCATGAAATATATAAAATATTAAACAAACTAAAAAGCAACTAGTAAACTATGTATTTTTTTAATATGTATGAAATTGTTTTAGGAAAAAACTAATCTTTCAAATACTATAAATATTACTTTTCGTTAAGACAAATTTTTAATATATAATTTGTAAAGGATATGAAACAGGAACATGACAGACTAAATTTTGCAAACTATGGATAGTGTGCAGTATGGCAGATGGGGAAACTCCCATAGCTCGACCACAGGAAAGTCTTACTTTCTGATCGGCCACTAATTATCCAAAGCAACGGACGCACAACATAGAAGCACATGATCTGATACACGTACGGACAAAGATCCGAACACAACCCCTCCCTTCATCTCCACATAATTTTCAAATTATCATTTTTAGTTGATTGATAACTAATTTCAGTGTCATAGAGCTTTCACACAAGAAATCTGCAACGTAGGTTATTTAATACCAAAAACATATTTACACACATATGGAGAGAAAGGAATGCAAGACGACATGGTGAATCGGCTAACTCATACTCTACTCTTATTCGAATGATCGACAGAGTCATTCGAGCGCGTTTATCTTTTATTCGACAAACGGAAGGTCCAGACAACGAAGATTTCATGCTTTTTTGGTTGGAAACGAGATTAAATGGCTAATGTTGTTGCTCTAAGCTCTAAAGTTTTTAATTCAGTGTCGCAGATTCTCTACAACAAATTCTCTGTGTAACACCTGCTGTAAAACTGGTTTTTTGACCGAATAAATTTTAAAATTCATTCAAAAAAAATAAAAAATAAACAAAATAAACATACAATAAAGCCATTCCAAATAATTTTATAAATTATATATATAATTAGAGTTATTTCAATCTATATATATATGATTGACTTATAAATTAGATAAATAACAGTGGTAAATTATTATAAATTAGATAAATTAGGAGAGAGAAAACAAAATAAACCAAAATAATTCTTTCAATTTTAAAGATTTACGAAAATACTATTTGATAAAATAAACCAATTTTGTTATCAAATAACCTATTATCGTTCAATATACCGATAAACTTATAATTAACTTTGTTACCAGAATAATATTATACATACTATACCGATAATTTATTAATTAATTTTGTTATCAGAACAACATTATACATATTATACCGATAACTTTATTAACATATGATATAATTATCATGGTAACCCAATTAACATGTCGTAAAAATATAAATTGTTAATTTAACCTAGTTATCTTATCATAGTTTATCTTTTCCATTCAATTATTATATCATATAAATTATAAAAATAAACATTATAGTTATTATATCATATTTTTAAGTGTAATTTATTAACTAACTTGGTTATTGTAAAACATTATACCAAAAAATATAAAATATGAAATATAAAATATAAAAATTTTTGTGGTTGGCACTAATTGAAATAAAATAAAAGTAAAATGTGTAGATTTTTAAGAAATATAAGAGTAAAATAATTCTTCTCAATAAATAGAAACAGTAAATAGTAACTTAAGTAAGATATTAATTTTGTTATTATCCATTGACATGAGTTCAAATTTCTCTATAAATTACAGATTTAATGAAATATTAACGATTGTATATTGGTAACTATCGGGTTGGTTTCTGGATATGGTATGAGATAACAAATTCTTCAAAGGAATACAATCTGATCTAAAAAATGTCTTTTCAGATTAGGTAAAGATAGAATCCCCCAATTGCCAATAACTAAAACATTAAAATATACTCCGTACACGTAAACACTTTTAATTAATAACTTTTAAACTTTAAAGCTATACCTTTTTTTTTTGACAAAAAAAAGCTATACCTTTTTCTTGCAGTTTGATTGCAAAATTTTAACTGGATTACACCATTAAAAATAATTAAACCCACTACAAGAAAACAACTCTGTGGTACCAGCTGTGTGAACTGAAAAAAAAAGCCTACTCATGTAAATTTACGTCTATACATTCTGTAACATAAGATACATTTTATTATTTACGGTAAGAGTTCGTGTTATGTGACTTTTGTCCCGATCAAAATATCTTCTGCATTCGTGATTATTTGCGTATATGTTTTTATTTATTAGTTATAGCGCATATAAACATGTCCCTACGGATCCAAAAGCCATTTCGCATGACCAAATGTTGTTTTAAGATTATGTATTTAAAAAAAAAATCGTCCGTATTCACAAAATTACGATGAATTCGTAAATTATTTACAAAATATGTATTTCAAGAACATAAAGAAATGAGAAAACCGAACGCTTTTTTTATACCTCTTGTGTTAGGTGGCCCTCTTTCCATGTTGCCAAGGACACGATTCTCATTTTCCTTGGGCTTTACCCAGTCTCATTTTCATAGGCCTAGCCCACATTATTCTTTGACCATAACCAGAACAATACGAAATCTGGAGTCCAGTATGATTCTTGAACAGAGAATTAATTAGACTGGGTGTGCTCAGCCTGCTCCAAAACACACAGTTTCACTTTCACCAACGTTATAATATAGAGGGTAATTTTTTAGATAATTTAATTATGGTTCCTAGTTAGATAAATAGCCTTGGTAAATAAAACTTTATTATCTAGTTCATTAATCATCGATGTGGAAATATATTATGTTGCGATGAGAAAAAATTAGGCATACAAATGTTTTTTCTTTCTATTTAAAGATATAAAAACAACAGTTGTTTATCAGAGGCAACTTTGTAAAACAAAGCTAAAATTTAGTGTTTTATTGCTTTCATTTTTTTTTTTTGTTAAAGGGATTACTTTAGTGTGTAGACTTTTAGTTTGTGGCTTTACGCTTTTTAAGATGTATGCGTAAAAGTGTTATTTATGTGACAAAAAAAAGTGTTATTTATGTAATTTCTGATATAAGTGTTAATTGCGTTCAGTTAGAGTGAGGTGAAATAAAAATTAAAGGCTTGAAGCATTTTTTTTGCTTAAAGCATTTGAAATTTGAACTTTAATCTAGTAGTGTCATTCTTCTTTCCATATTCACTTTTGAGTTTTTGATGAGTCCAAAGTTTAAAACCATCTTTTGAGGATTAGTTTGGAATTACCTCAGGAGCCACAACTTTATTAAAGAAGTAGTATGAAATCGCTCTCACACACAAATTTTCAAACTTGTAGATGGTAACGTTCGAGGGGCTGAAATGGAAAATAAAGTCATGAGACGAGAATCTTTCACGTGCGAGTGCAGCTTTTTTCTTTGTATCTATCGAGTCTGCTTCATGCCTAAAGTATTGTTATGAGTTATGATCTACAACAATTATTTTTCTGCTTTGGAAATTTTATCACTAAGTACAAAATAGCTATGGACGATTCAGATTTGAAATCTATCTCTAAGTTTTGTTTTCAGCAAACATTTCATATTCATAAATTTTTCTAAATACGTGGAAACTCGTGAAAAAAATATCTTACCGACAAACACAAATAAAAAGGTGAAAGAACAAGACACTATGATAGCCTCCATGCCTCGAATTAATCAATGTACTTTTTTCTTTAACCGAGTGACAAATGTGAATATCATTATTCAAACTTTAGTGAAAAATGGTTCATTCTTGAACCAAAACATTTTATCGTTACCATTTTAATGTCAAGTTTCTTAGTTTTTTCTAACAAGATAAATAAGATAATTAATTTAAACACGGGACCGATTGAAAAGATAATACATAATTTCATAGTTGGACTACATTATTTTTTTGAACAACTACATAACTGAACCGGGAAATCGGAGACTAAACCAATCAAAACCAAATAAAACCAAACAGATGGAAAAGAGATTCGATGCGATAATACGATTAACCGTAAGAACAAGCTGAACAAGAGACACGACATATTAGTGGCAGAAGATGACTTTGAGCTCCCTAGGCGAAGAACAGTCATGCATAAGCGAAGGACTGTCATGAGCAAAAGTCATAGTTGAAGGACACGCGTGCTTAAAGAACAGAGAGTGGGTCGAAGCACGACACGTCTGAGGAGTATTGTAATGATTCCTACAACACAACTCATCCGTACGGAACGCCTCACATCCACTCTTACAAGCCACCACGTGTCCACCGTGTCCTGACCGGAGCTGAAGATGAGCCGGACATGTTTTCAAGAGGTCTTCACGACAACCTACGACGGGACAAACTCCACGACCTTCGTGAGGAGTCACAGTCATCGGAACGTTGAAACCGTCGACTAGAGAGACACCGTAGGAAGATAAATCTTGGTGTCCACCGTGGTGGAGATCGAACTGAGCGAGAGAAGCTGGAGTTGCGCCCCCAAGACCGTTGCATTCGAGACGGTTTCCGCAGTCTCCGGTGACGCAAGAGAATTTCCCGTTGTAGTGAGAGCAGCCGGTTCGGCCCCAGATACGACCGGACCAGTGGGTGGCTGGTGCGTTGAAGGAGCGGTGGGTATTGGTTGGGAGAGCGAAGCCACCTTTCTCGAGGACGGGGTGGCCAGCGTTGGGTTGAATGGCTGGCCAGACGGTGAAGGGACAGTGGTTGACGACGGTGAGGAAGAGACGGCCAGTGTCTGCGGCGGAGGAGGAGAAGATGAGGAGGAGAAGGAAGGAAGCGGCGAGGGAAAGAGAGGTTTTAGCCATTGTGTTTTTTTTGCTTGGTGTGGAAAGATGTGACTCTGCGACGTGTGTTTATGTATAGTGTGCTGCGTATGAAGTCATGGTCTTCAGAGTGACGAAAGTACCCTTGGGACTCTTGTGGTAGTTAGGCATAGCTTTTAGCATGTGGGTTTTAAGAAGATTGAAGGGTTTAATCGTTAGTAATTGTTTTAAATTGATGACGGCGATTATTGTATATACAACTTTAGTTATGATGTTTTCGACTCTTGCAAGTTGCAACACTCAAAGACCAATGGAGAAGATGTGATAAGCTACGAACCTCTCAGTGCAGATCATGCATGGGGATGTACTCTAATTAAGGTATCCAAAAATAAAGTCAAGGCCAATCCCTATCCCAAATGTGATGGTTAAATTTTATGTTTTGTACTATTTAGCCCAATAATTAAGGTATCCTTTGATGAGTGTTTTGATTCCAGATTGTTTTGTTACAGGTTCTTTGACAAACAACATCAAAACGACAAAACAACAAAGCAAGAGGTCTTTGTCTGCTTGTGCAACTTCGAGAATTCGAGAATCGTGCAACCCTTTATTGGCCTCACTAGCCCAATCCCACACTTCTTATTTTATCACTCTCTATTTTCCTAATCGTTCCTAATCGACTTCCAAAGTTTTTTGAGGAAGTAATTGTTGTTTATTCATGGGGAATTGTTTTGTTTTATCTCACAGAACTGCTTGATAATGCTACGAATACGACTAAAAAAACTAATACTACTTCATTACAATAAGTAATTTGTTACGCACATTCAGAAATATTCGATACCTTATGTCGATAATTTGCCTAAGTTTGTTTAGATTTCCTCTATAATTATCTTGTATAAGCCAATTTATACATTAGGTAATCATGCCTCTATCAAATTCACAATACTAGAAGTTTACAAGAAAGAAATGCTGACAAAATTTAAGTGGACATCTTGAAAGTCAGTAGTAGTACAGACATTTACGTTGTTAATACTTTTATGATAAGAAGATACAATCAATTTACTTTGATCAACTACTGCATTTAACTTTAGAATGACCTTCTTTTTTGCCCTAATTTTATAAACGTTTAGATATTTGCCTATATGCAAAAATACATCAAGATCAAACTTAGGGACAAAGTTTCAAATCTCTCTCTTTTCTTCCTCCTCGCAATTTTGTTTGTTTTGGCTTTTCTATACAGTGCGTTTTCGCTTCGATCTTTTGCTTCTTCGTTGTCCAACGTCAGGAACGGGCTTGCTTGTGCTCGAAGCTAACGCTCCTTCACGAACCTCTTCTTCCTGTTCCATTATACTTGCTCATAAGTTTTAACGTATTTGATCATTCATTAATGTGTTGGATTTTTTGTGAAATATTACCTCATCATCCGACCCTTCGTCTGATTCATCCTGAGATTCTAGTAGCGCAACTGAATCTTTTGCAATAGCCTTGTTCTTCTTGCTGCGCTTCTCTTGCTGTTTTAATTGTCTAAATCTGTTGTAATTCAATATAATCAACATTATCTTTGGTGTACTTGAAAGCAAAATGTTACAAACAAGAAAGCAGCAAAGAGATCACATACCTTTCGCCAGCATCATCATCAGGCTGACCAATAGATCTCTTAGCACGTCCTGCAGTTATGATTCCGCTTGCGTTTTCATTGACTGCAGGCGCTGCGCCGCCTAGTTTACGCAGCCATACTTGTTGGGCGGTGCTAAGTACATTGTTTGTGAACCTAAAATACCATATGAAGGCTCAAAACGCATCAGCCAGCTACACAATTCACTAGGACCATCAAATATGAACAGCAAGTATTAACTACAAAACTAGATGCTATTCGTTAATACAAGAACAAGCTTCCTATTCCTTGATATTCTTACACATCTTATTATCTTATATACATTCTGAGAATGAAGTCATCTAGGTTTATCTATCCTTCACGTGTGTTTCCGTCTTATATACAGTTCGAGAATGAAGCCACCTTATGTTAACTAATACTGAGAATGAAGCAAAAACCTGTCTGAATAAAGTGTTTATATGAAAGTTTCAAAGTGAGGGAAACCAACCAGTAGATAGATAATCCTGATGGGACAGACAATGCAAAGTAACCAATCATGAGTGGAAGAAACTTGAAAACAAGAAGTGTATTCTTCTGTGCAGGATCGTCTGTCTGCCAAAAGAAAGGAAATTGAGCTTAGAACGTTAACAATCATATCAAATTGTTTTAGTGATACGAATAAGAAATATAGAAGAAGAGCTTTTGTTATTTCTTACTTGAGGAGGCTTCATAATCTCCATTGACACATACTGAGAGACAATAAGGAGAACAGGCAAAACAAGATACGCGGCTGTTTCACCCCACCCCAATGGTGGATGCCCATCCTGCACCACCGAAAGACATTACACTATGATAAGGTTACATTGCACACAACACGTAAACATAGATTTTAGTCTACGAAACTGTATTCATGTAGGTTAAGTGACTGCTTGTTATTTAGGTTTGGTCTCATTACCACAAACGGAAAAAGCCATGAGACGCCAGAACCACTCTGCCGAGCAGCTATAGTTGTTGGTCCACCTAAAGACGGAATCCAAAAGAAACCTTCTGTAAAGAGACCCTGCAAGTAAAAAGTTATTCTTTCAGCACAATTAGAATATACACATAAACAAAACAGAGCTTGGTATAAACCCTTTATACCTCGTTGGCCACGTTGGAAAGAGCTTGGTATAAACCAATCCAAACTGGTATAGTGGCTAATGTTGGTAAACAACCTAACATCGAAACAAACAAGAATTATTACATAATAAGGCATAAAACCATAACTTATACTGCTCACAAAAAACAAAACTTCTAAAAAAAAAAGTACCTGCTAACGGATTTACACCAGCTTGTTTATACAAACGTGACGTCTCTAGTTGTATTCTCTCCTATATATGTAAAAGTCACACTCTGCATAACCTTCCACTAATAAACTCATTTTCTAGCCAAGAAAAAATGAGAAAATAATCACCTGATTCCCTGCGTAACGTTGTTGAATAGCTTTAATTTTCGGTTGAAGATTTTGCATTGCGAGCGTTGATTCAACCTACATAATATAAAATAAATTAAAAAAAAACTTAAGCTAAAGAGTCCAAAACAAAAGCATAATCTACCGCATAACCTCTGTAAAATAATAGAATTTTGGTTCTGATTTAAGTATTTGTTTCAATTAATATATCGATAAATCAATAAAATATTATGGTTTCGATATTATTATTTTACATATGTTTTATTGTATTGAGAAATGCTCTCAAATGTTGCAATAATAATCGCATAAAGTGCAAAGAAAGTCACCTGTTGCTTAGTCAAAGGGTAGGTCGCTGCTTTGACGATAATCGTAAGCAAAATAATCGCAAATCCATAAGCGTACGGTACATGAACTGCCGTAAGTCCATCTTTCAAAATCTAAAATAAAAATTCAAAAACAGAAAAACTTTTAAACTACAAGAAGACATTTCTTGAAAACTGAAATCACAGAGACAATTCTTGAATCTACACAGAGAGACAAACCTTGAATTTTACACACAGACAATTCTTGAAAACTTTAAACACGCAGACAATTCTTGAATTTACATACAGAGAGACAATTCTTGAAAACTTACACGGACAATTTTTGAATATAGAGACAAATCTTGAATTTACACACACAGACACAATTCTTGAAAACTTTAAAGCACACAGAAAATTCTTGAAAGCTTAAAATAAACTACAAGAAGACAATTCTTAAAAACATACCTTAAGAACAAGTTCCATACCATCGGAGATAAAACCGAACCAACCACCACTCTTCTGAACAGTGGAATCAGTTGATACGGCAGCTGAATCTGCACCGACGACGGCTGCATCTGCTATCGTGTAGAAGAGAGACTCCGCTCTCGTTAACATCGCTCCGATGTCTACGGATGAGCCTAAGCCATGGAGAGGAGGAATCTCGTTCAAGCTGAAACGTACAGTTGTGGAGTTGCTGAAAAGCTTATTGCTCCGGTACGGTAGAAACTGAAGACGGGAAGTTGAAGAAGTCGGTTTAGTCAAAGGTGAACCGAAGAAGGACGATGGAGACGAGACAAGAACTCTCGCCATTTGGAGAGAGAGGTTCGTGAGAGAGAGGATGAGAGGTGAAGAAGAAAGAGATTTTCTTTCTCTTCTAATTATTTATTTTTTTAATTATCTTTTAAAAATAAAAATGGAACAAAGAAATGAGACGAAGCTGGTGAATGGTTGTGTCATGGTGTGATCGCGCGTAAGCGTTTTTTCTCCATATGGTGGAGATTACCTCCAATTATGAGAGTCCACGTGGACATGTATCTAACGTGGGATATATCGGTGCTGTTTGATAGGTTGGGCTTGTGTAGGCCCATTATCTGTATGATTTTTTTGTTTAATAGGTTAGGCTTGTTTAGGCCCATAACCTGTAATGATTTTTGTTCTGTTTTATAACTTAACAGGCCTCGTTGATGCGTAACAGATCAACTTCTGAATTTTTTCAGAGAAGTTATTTTTCACTTGAGTCTTGACTGTCTAAAGTGAAATGGATTGTAGGTTAGTTTGTTTTTCTTTTTGTCTTCTTTGTTTTTTCTTGGCATCAAATACAACCATAATCTTAAGCTGGAGCAAATAGATTAGAGTTAGTCTCTAACCACTGCAGAACCAGCTGATCAACAAGTGAAAAACGTGAGTCGTCACGGGATTTTGCTCTCTTTGCAAGAGCGTCAGCCCCGGTGTTCATGGTATGCGGAATATATGAAATCGAGAAACCCTCGAACATAGTATGAACAGTATGAAACTCTTTTAACTCAGTATCAATCGATAAACATGATTTTTGTCATGTAGTTGTATCGTGATGAGGACATCTAGCTTGAACCGGACCAAACCAATTTAGGAACAATCCAGAAAAGTTTTGATCTGTTGGAATTGAAAGAGCCATAACATGCAAAAATAAAATTATTTAAATAAAATAAATCAATTTTACCTTTTTATTATTTAATTTTATTTTTCCATGCGGTAAACATCAACATATAACACATAAGATTGATCAAATATTATTTTGGTGGAGGAGGAGGACGAGGACATTGGCTCTCACATGATTCTTTGGTGTCCCAGCAATTGTCACCTTTCATAACTACACAACACCAACAATTTTTTATAAATACAACGGTACACGCTGAATGATAACAATTTGATGTTATTATTATTTTTGATTCCTCTATTTCTCTAGCAGCCATCTTTGCACCTTCACATAAAAAATCACATATCAACTAAACATCAACAACAACAAAAAACAACAAAAACAAAGAAACATCAATAATACAAGAGAAAAATTATACATACATTTATTTAAAGCAATGAGGGAGACGATGAACAGGCAGATCATAGTTGTCTGTATTTTCATAGTTTTCCTGTTTTAAGCAATCTTGTGATGTGCTTCTCTTGTTTAGAAATCTTATTTGAAAAGTGTTTATGTATATAGAATATGTGATCTAATCTCTCTCTCTCTCTCTCTCTCTCACACACACACACACACACACACATATATATATTTATATTATCATTTAGAATGGTAAAATATTTACCCAAATATGTGAATATATATATATTTTGTTCTATATATATTATTTTTAAATAGCAAAAAATCAAATCATTTAAGGAGCATCACCAAATAATATCATTTTTGAACTCAAAATTAGTGTTTGTCGCTGTTTTACTTTAGTATTAATTGAATTTTTTTTGTCGTCAAGTATTAATTGAATATTGACCAAATATATGTTATAGTTTTTATAATTCCCCAGTAATACATGATATGTTGTAAATGTACATTTTTTTCTTTAGACTAATTTTGCTAAGAAATTAGGAAAATTCTTAGAGATGTAACAAGATTGACCAAGCTATTTGGAGATCCAATGAGATCATGAAAGTAATAATTGTTTTAGTTATTCGAAAATACAATTTAAATGGTAAGCATAAATAAAATTGATGGAATGAAGATGAATTGGATATACAGTAGTAATGAAATCTTTAAATCCTATCCTTTCATTTCCATAACTGAAAAGGGATATTATCTCTTAAGTTTGTTCACCTATTTATTAAAAAATGTTGATTTCATTCCAATCAACATTTAACAAAATATTGATTTTATTTTATTATCAAGTAAGAAAAGTATACATTTCATTCCATAAAATAAATTACTTGAGTTTTACAAAATATTGATGATTATTTCTTTCCACCACATTTAACTTCTCTAATCAAATTTTCAATGATTAGTCAACATTCAAAAAATATTTTCAGATTTCATTTCTTACATTTTTCTAAATTAATTTTGAAAATAGTTTTCACTATTTTTTTTGTTTCCCATGTATTCTATAAGAAAAATGAAATACAAAATTTTACTGAACATTTTTCTTAAAAGCATCCCTAGCTAATTTCAATATTTATATTAATTATCCATCATCTCTGTCAATTCCTAGATTCCTTTCAAGAGTCCCTTAATATACAAAATATTAACAACATTTTAAGTATTTAAATTAATTTTAATAGTTTCTTAAAATGTATGAAAAATGTGAAAATCTTGATACATTCGCTCAAACAATTTATCGACACTGAAAAAAATATTAAAAATTAAGAAGAAGCCCACACAATTTTATTTTGTTTCGAAGAAACCTTAAAATCATGTAAGTAGATTTGAATATCCCTATCTTTTTATATCTGTATATTAAACTATTAAGTAGACGATTCATCATGTAATATATCATATAGATGGAAATTCCAACAAAAAAGTTACAACTGGGTGATTAATTGCAATTGGATATTTTTATCTAGAAGAGGTTTCTTTGTTATCATTCCCTTAAAACCCCAAATGTTTATACTAGTATACGTAGACTTTCATGTCCATTCTCAGCCTATGGACCTCATTCTCCTCTAACAGTTGATACATTATTTTTTTTAGTTTCTCTCCACACGAGGGATCTATTTCGCCTAGGAACCACAAAAACCAACAGGAAATGTCAAGGAAAATTATGTTTTGCTCCAAAAGCTGGCTGTCAGATCATCGCTAATTTCCTGTCCTTCGGTGAGTCATGGCTTGAATCCTACTTTTTTGCATTCGGTAATGTCTTGGTCGAGATATATATTCCTCTTTTCCTGTCCGAGTGGAAGATAAACTCAGGTTTTTGATCGTATGCTTCTTTTTTCTTGTGTGTACATCTTCTCAGATTTTTCCTTCTTGAGTATCCTTCCGTATTGAATTGATCATTCATCTTTTCCTATTTTCTGATTGCTTATTGTCACGTTTTAGGTGGGACCTTCAACCATTAGTGCTTCAAGAAATTTAAAATATTCACCAAGGAAACAAAAGCTATTGCCTCATTCTACTGGTTTCGAAGTGCTCAAAGAGGGATTTTCTTTCGTATCTTTTTTCCAACGCTATCGATTCTTCGTGGATGGTTGGAGAACCTTCTTCAATGGTTATCTAACATGATCAATCCCCCAATTTTTCCTCTTTCAAACAAAGCACATTCCTCTCTACCAACAACACATAATTCTTCCAATTGATTGTAACTCTTTATCACAGGCATGGTCCACTTCTATTAGTTGATCTCTTTGACGAGGTTTTACTCCTCCTTAAAGGACACTTCTTAGGTTGAATTTTGATCTGAAATAGGAGCTTGAATCCTTTATAGAGTTACTTCCTCTTTAGAACCTATATCATGAAGGCCAATTCACAAACTAATCAATACAATAGTTGTATTTCTACTAAGTGTACCATGTAACAAATATAGTTTGAAATGATGTAATGTATAAGACATGTTTGAGAAATCAACAAAGAAAGCACCACTACAAAAGCTCTCTGACACGATAATCGAGACACCCTTCTGTTCACCATCCATTGCCCATTTAGCCCATGCTATGTGTTTGGCCCAATTCGTCTTCGCTCATAACTAATCCACTAAACCCCAGCCCATCCTTAATCACCCTAACCCTAATAGTCCACGTCCCTCATATGCAACCGGTGATTCCGACGGCAAACCATCAATCCCGACAACACTGATCTCTGAGATGGATCATGGCCTCCACTACCTCCTGGATCTGGTGCTCTGTTCCCCTCAGTCCTAGAAGCCGACAATTACCCCTCTTCAAATCCCGACCAAGTTCCTTTTCCCTACCAATCAATCTATCTCTCGATTGGAGTTCCGTCTTCAAGTTGCGATGACAACCTATACCAATATGTGCTCTTACTCTCTAATGATTTTACTATTAGATGTGTTTGACACCATAAAGGTTTTATCTTTGTATAATCTTGGAAATCATTTACCGGTAGTGCTCTACCATGGTCCAAACTCGCTTTTATTCAATCAATATCAGTTTTTCTAGAACATTTGCTATTGGATTGCAGTTTCTTACCTTGCAGGATGTCTCACTTCATGTATGCTGCCGAGTTTCTGTGACCATTATCACCTTCCCTTTCTCTTTGGTTTCCTACAGATGATATGCTCTTTGTACCTCTTCAAGGCTCAACACTTGTTAGTGCAACCTAATTTGGGATTGTTTATCATGCACTAGTTGCTGAAACAATCATGAGTATGAACTCTATGTTTGTGCTCTCTACTCCACTTAGCATCGTTGCCCTACCAAAGTTCCATGCTGTTAAGACATGAGGACCTCTAGACATCACAAATAGCTTTGGTATCACGATCGCTCCTATCACCTCTCTAGCTTTTGTTTCTTTTATGTTTAAGTCCCATGGTTGTAATCAAAGTGCTGTAGTTAACTCTCCCACTCTTGTATTACACTTGGGTTAGGCCCTTGTCCCCAGTTTTATTAATAGATTGTGTTAAAAAAAAGAAATGATGTAATGTAGATAACTCATTCTTACGAGCAAAGTTGAAGATAATAACTTATGCATAATCTTTAATTTGTTACTTATTCTTTATTTTTCAGTGTATAATTTGGCTAGTTGAAAAATTCTCCGGTGTATTATTTTTTTTTAAAGACAAATGCAAACTTCTGAAAAAAGATATTTCTTTATAACGATTAAACATGCATTTTTTTTAGATAATTCAGATGATTTTAAAAGTTTTCTAGCTTAAAGACTAATTTTAGGGTCCACAATAACTATGTTAAATTATTCAAACCTCAATAGCCAATATTATAAGAATCTTTTGACAAAAGCTATTTACCTCTATTAAAATGAAGTTGTGAAATTTTTTCTACTAATATTTTAATACAACTTTTTATTGTAATTAAATTTTTATCCTCATTAAATATCTAAACCAATTATAAACTTACACCTATATATTAGAGTATCTGAAGAGTTCTATAAATATCTTATTTGAGATATTAATTCTATCTCTCTCATATTTTTATTTTTTTTTATTTTTTATTTGTTGATAAATATCTCAATAAGATACATTGATGGACATGCTCTTAACACTTGTTTACCACTAAACCTGATTAAACATCGAAATTTTAAAGTATCTTAAATAGTCATCTGTTGTACTTATATTATAAAATATATTACTTACGCACGCAAACAAAAAAAATGTGAAAATATACCTCTTTTATTTGTCACAAATTATTAGTTGATTAATTATTAAGTTTACTAATGCAAATGTGTTGCCATCTTCGAAACATCTGAATTCGACTTTTTCTTTTCTCAAAAAAGTTGAAAAAGGGTCAAAGGATCCATTGACAAAAAAAAAAAATACAAGTAAATGAAGAGGTATATAATATTTCCTATCTAAATATTACAATGAAATGAATATCTCAACATAACTATAAACTTTCATGACAACATATTTCCACCTTTAATGCTTTGTGAATATTGCATGGCAAATAGGTAATTAAGTTTTCCACGAAAATATACTATTGTGAAGAAAAGCTGCTTGCTCCCTTTCAGTTAGTTGACATCGAATCTGATTCTCACTACACCACCCCCACCTTCTTTCTTTTATTCCTGTCATTATCAGTTTCTCCCACGTTTTATTTTTAGTATTTTACAAAAAGTTAACTAATCTGAAACCTTTATATACAAGTACAACCCTTAAAATGTTTACTCTACATACAGAGTTGATGAGCCCGAACTTTACTTCGTTATGAGAGAATCTACAATATGGTTACTAATGGCTAAAATACTTGTTTAAACAGGTTCTAATTTGATTAGGGTGTGAATCTTCCGAATTTATTACTTAGAAGTACGATGCAATAAAATGTTTTTAACTTATTTTCTTTATCTTATTTTCCAGCTTTCCAACAAACTTATTTTTGGATTAAAAAGATACAGAATCTGTATTGGGTGCAGGGGGATGCAGATTTGATAGAGTCTCCCCATAACTTTTGATTTGTATGCCTTGTAAACCGTCATTTTCTTCTTTGAATTTTATGTTAAACTAATTCAAAAGATAATATATTTTTTTGTTACAATTACGATCTGCTTTTGTTTAGAATTGCAGATAATAGTAGTAGAAACTTTTTAAAGGAAAACAGGATCCTCAATTTGAAACCGAGAACCAGAGTTGAAGCCTGTTCCGGATGAAGAGAAGCTTGTTCCTCACTTGCTTATCAATGAGTTGGATTAACTTTCCTGGAGAGATTTGTTCTATCATGTATTTTTTTTTTTTGATACCTGATCCGGTCGGCTCCGGTAAAAACACACCGGAGTGCTAGAAAGTGGACTAATTCTCGCGCTTCAACGTCTATCAAATATTAGAGATAATTTGTTAGTGACTGATTAATTCTTTGCACATAAGTTTGAATATGTTTGGCAAGGACTTTAATTAGTAACATAACAGAGGGCAATGTTGAGCTTTGCAAGAGCTTTTTATGCCCTTGTGGATTTATGCCTAATTTGCTCTAGGACTTAAAGACTTCAAATATACTGTTCCTTTCAGTATATCTACAAGTTTGAGAGAGATAGCACCGCCGGTTTAATTAGTTACCGGATCGTTTGACACAGTTCTAAATCAATTTCGTAGCTGATGGTGTAGCCACACCATTGGATAATGATGAACTAGGGTCAAATGATCGTACCTGTCAAGTTACTTGGATCATTAAATCACATGCCCAACTTTCTATAAATATTTTGGATTATATTAAGTAAACTAGGGGTTATCCGTTCTATGTGTGGTTCAGTAGATGAATAAAATATCGATAGTTAATTTTCTTAATCCACTAGTAAATGAATAAAGTATCAATAGTTAATTTTTTTAATCCACTAATTTTTGTAAATTTTAGTATCTATTTCATCTCGACCTATCTCATTTATATTTAGAAAATTTAGTGAGTCAGTAAAGATATATAATTTTTATTCTCAAAATTTCCGTTCTTGTTATTTTTCGTTAAATCTCCTCATAATTTCCAGTTTACTTTCTCCTACGTTTTCATGTTTTTTTTTATGTTTATAGTATGTTAGGTAATACTTTTTATTCTCCTTTCCGAACTTTCATTTCTTTATTTTTGTTCTTATATTTAATTGACATTATTTTAATCCATTCAAGTCTTGTTTTTTTTTTTTCATATTCCATTTTAGGAACTCCAAAATTTTGGAGAAGGAGTTAGTGAGATGTCACAATGAGAATATTGTTTTTACGGTTGGCGGGGTTATTATTATTTATGTTATTTTACTTTTTTAGAAAATAGCTTTTTTAAAAGGGAACATGAACAAAAAATGAAGCAAAAGTTAAATGAATTAATATAATGTCACTAGATATAGGAACAAAAAACAATGAAAAGCAAAAATTCGGAAAGGAGAATAAAAAATACTGCATAAGATACTATAAACATCAACAAAAATAAATTAGTGAGATGTCATAATGAGAATATTGTTTTCACTTTTTGGCAGGTTATTATTATTTATGTTACTTTATTTTTTACATGTAGAAATTGTGTGTATTAACATTATTATCATTATACATATTTATTTCGAATTTGAAATAACTCACATTTTAAAAAAAAATTTAGTGGAACATAAATAAGACATTTTTTTGTTCTATAATTCTCGTTAAATTATGTCATGAATTTATATTTGTCTTTCTTATTTTTATATTCTTATTTAATGTTATTTTTTGTTTTATGTACTATTTTTCTATTCTCCTTTTCATTTTTTCTGTTTTTTTTTTTGCTTTTTTGTAATTTTTTATTCTTAGTTTTTTTTAAACATAGATTGTATTAATAGTTTCTTTCGTATTATTCTTAAACTTTGAAACTCATTTTGTCCATTTTCCATAGTTTTTTTGTTTGTTACCTTGATTGTACATGATTTCATTCTTTTTATTTATTTATGTTTCGAGTTTTGTAGATCCGCGTAAATATTGTTATTAGAGATGGGTATTAAAAAGGTGGGTTGATACGATGTATCACTTTTTATTTTCGCTCGTATTGTTGTTGTTTTTATGGGTTTATTTATACTTTCATTTATTTATAATTATGTTTGTTAATTTAATTGTTTTGTCCTTCCAGAGTTTGATAAGGGTGGGTGTGAATATTTCTGTTACGGTTTAATCGCTCCTTTCTAGAGGAGTAAATTGATAAGACCCAAGTACATTAACAAAGCACAAACATGGGCCAAAAATGAATTAAACAACATGGTTCATTGAAAAAGAAAAAAGAAAACGTAAGTTATAAGGAAATCGGGTAGAATGACTGGATCTCACAACAGGCGGGTCGGCTGACTTCGGTTGACTTAACAGATTTTAAGGGAATGAATAATTGACGTGGATAGATGAGAAGATACCCAACTTGTGCTTTATATATAAAGATGTTGCTAGTTAAAAAGTTCGCTCGAATAATACATCTAATTAATAATTCTCCTAAAAAGTATAATCTTTATTTCCACATATATATGAGAGTTAGATATCTTTTTGAGCTTTTTATTTATTTAGAATGTTTTTTTCTTAAGTTTTTTTTATTAATCTAGTATATTTCTGAATTGTATTTTATAAAACAGAAGTATTGAATTATTAAACATGAATACGTATTAATCATCTATAAATATCATAACTAAGCAGAAATATTGAATTATTAAACATGAATACGTATTAATAATTTATATTTTATAATAATAATTCGAATCACATATAATAATAATAAAAATAATAATTAATATGAATTTTATGAGGAAATTTTATTCAATATTCTAAAATTTTTTAATCTTTTGAAAAATTATTCATGTTTTTTAAAGTTTTAAAACTACAATTTTAGTATCTAAAAAAGATAAAATATCCTAAATAAAAAAATACAATGCTATAAATTTCAAATGTTTGATTTGTCACAAAACTGGCTTTGAAGCGATTTGAAAATATATTATATATAAAATATTATTTGTCACATTTATATGGTCAAAAGAGCAGGTTCAATAATATAGTCACAATATGATGGAACAAAACATATATATATATATATATTTATAACTGTGATGTGTAATATAGTGATATATATATATATATAGTTTTAGCTGTTTGATGATAAATATATAATTAGATTTTTAGAAGTAATTAAACTATATATATGTAACAAGTTTGTTACATATACTAAATATATTTATATCTAAATACAGTTTTCAGCATACATTTCCTTCTTGTAGACAATACACAAATTATTTTCCATAAACTTTATTGTATCGTAAATAATATTTTCCTTGAAATATATCTTAATTGGAAATTTTAACCTGGTTGCCTTGCTTTGCTCTTCACTGAATGGACATATTCAATCTAAGTTATGAGTGGTACATATTATAACGACATTTTTCTTTTACAAAGTAATTATGAAAGAAACTTCAGACAGATGTAGTTAATGATTGATAAATGATGCTAAATCTTCAAAATTAATATAGAAAGTGATATATGATCTAAAAGGTAGTCATGTTGAATTCGTTTTATAGATTACTTCCACTATATATTGCTCTAAAGGATGTTTGGACCAAAAAAAAAGCTCCTTAAGCAATAGTCAGTTAACAATACTCATGATTGAAGGTTGACTTAGGACAACATAAAACATAAAATAATCGTTAAAATTTTCGATGCGGCGCTAGCTAATTCGTTAAAAGAAAAACAGTTACTTCTGAATTAAAATAGTTAAAAGAGAAAATGTTTAATTTATGAAATGCAGCAGTCCTATATTTTGTCACGAAATTATTTGGTTCGAAGGAACCTTTGTAGAAAAGTGTATCTGTGTATGGATTAATAAGATTTCAGAAATGGAAAGAAAAAACGAGGAAAAACAAAATGAAGAAATGATAAGAGCATATAAGAGACGAATGGGCATATGAAAAGGTTTGTTGCTGATGGCATGCATCAACGTTAAGATTATTTCGATTTGAGGGTAATAATGCAACATGCATATGCGCCATTTTTGGCGGTCTCTTTCTGAAAAAGATGTTTGGCATTTATTTACGAAACGACTGATTATTAAAGAGATAAGAAGAAATCGATAGGGGAAAAAAGAAAAAGAGAGTAAAACTGTAGAGCCAAATTGCAATATCTCCTTTTTCTTTAAAAATAAAATATTGAGCCATAAAATATAAGTTATAAATGATAGGTTTCATCTTTTTCATGCTTCTTTTCCCTTTCTTTCTATCTTTAGATATAGAATTTATTAAAGTTAATCTCCATACTAAGATTCGGTCATTCTTGTTTAACACTATTTTTTTCAACGTACTGAAACCGACGTACATAAGAAACGAGGTTAATATTATTTTTTTGAATGAGACGTCGAACATATTCTAGTTTACTCAATTTATTTGAACTCATGAGATAAAATAATTTAAAGTTGGATTATTTATAATCACTATATCTTTTCAGCCCTTTCATTTGTTCTATTGCAACATTAATAGCATATATACTTTCAAAGAAAAAAGTAATAAATAGATAAGTAACACAGAACAATCGGAAATAAAACCATAAGGACATGAAAAAAAATATACACGCATATGCCAATTGATTGATGATATCTAATGAAAGCAGACGAGGGCGACTGATCAGGGATAAGGCTTTTGCCCCCCACAACGATACCCTAATTAAGCTTTCATGATTACGGCTCTATATGATAATGAACTCTATGTAGCGGAGCTATCATATATTAACCGTGAACGTACAATGTATTTTTTCAACCTCACAATTTTGGGCCTAACAATGTAGAAAAATGACCTTGGAGAAAGCATAATTAAAGAAAAAGATAAAGAAGAAAAATGATCTTTGAAGAAAGCAGAATTCGTCTAATCAATAGGAGAAAGCAGACAATTTAGAAGGGTCTTGTATCGTTTCATAACTTCATAAGAGTTCACAAACCTGACAAGGTAATCTACCCAAAATTGTACATATTCTTCATGATCCAAATGAGAGCTACCGAACTCCAAATGAAGCATAACACTTAGCTCTTACGAAAACCATCTTATTTTCTCTACATTATATATAATGAGGGTTGATAAATATTTATCAACTGTTAAATAACTAAAATGGGGGTGTTGATATCGTGTTGGTTAAAATTGTATTGATAATTTATAACATGTTAAAACTTAAAAAGTAGGTTTTTCAAGTGCCAGATATAATATTTTAATTTGTTAAAAAAAAGTAATAGTTTAAATAAATTAAAAAGTTATATGTTGAGCTGTAAATTGACAAAAAGTAGTAGTTTGTGATTGGTTGATGAGATATTTCTCTCATCTTAATAATGTAAACTCAATTATTTTATATCAAATTATATTTTTTATTTTTTATTTATACCAAAATTCATTATTCTTTTTTTTCTATAAATACAAACTTGGTTCATTTGATTTGGATATAAAAAAGTTCATCATTATTTTTATTTTTATTTTTTTATTTTTTTTATTACATCTAAAAATTATTTAAAAACCAAATAACAAAAATTCATAATTAAAATTATTAAAATTTATTATTTTAATTAAATTTTCAATTAATAATATGTAATTACAAAAAAAAACAATACTAAAACTAAAATTATTTAAATAAAAATAGTAGGATAGAGTATTGAATTTTTATAAACAAAACTACTGTGAACAAGAATATATTGAAATATTAGGTGGAAAAAAAAAAGATGATGTATCGCTTAAAGAAAGGTGTTAATAAAATGAATTAATGTACATTGTCTTACATTGCTCCTAGCTAAGAGATTATTCACTGACACTTTGCTCATAGGAAAAAGAGAAAATTACGCTAAAATGCACTTTTTCAATATGTAATATCACAAAAAGGCATTTCCAAAAAGAAGGACACTCTATGACACATAAAAAGAAGGATGAAAAAGTGAAAACTCGATTTTACCCTTATGGACTAAATGAACTAGTTAAAAAATAACTAAATTCCTCATAAACTAAATGGTGGTGAAAATGAAGCGTAACTTTTCACTTTAAATCATGTTTGTTCTTCTTCTCATGAAACTTCATCTTTACCAAAATTAGATGTTTATTGTTTCACCAAAATTCTTCACTTTTCTTATTTATTGCAATTATTTCCATTATAACTTTGGATGTGGTTTCTCAAAAACGTTATTTTCTATTTTTTTAAATCTGATTTTCTTATTAGTATTTTGATTTTGTATATTTATGTTGTAGATTTAGATTTTGATGTTCCAAGTTCATGTGGATTTTGATGTTTCTAATCCTTCTGAAAATGGAGATAAAGATAACAAGAAGAAGATGATATGAAGAAGATGCAATTACATATTTACTTTTTTGCAGAGAAAGATGATATGAAAAAGATGAATAAGTGTGGACGCACAAAGACATGAAAGTAAATGCGTGTACGTACACTAACATAAAGAAGATGTTATAGGAGTGTACATACATAGACATGAAGGTATTGTGGATATCCACATACATGACGATGTGTAAGTATACGAACTGGTGGATAGACATGTGTAATGCTTCACAATGTGGATTTACATAAGAGTGATGTTATGTACGTACAACAACATATGAGTGATAATGGTACGAGGAATGTGAGTGGATGTCCATAGACATAGATTTATGAGAAGCAGAATTCAGTAAAATATAAAACATAGATAAACATAGATTATGTAAAAAACAAAATCGATATGCAAATGTGACAATGTCAAAAATGAAATCGATAAGGAAAATTTCTTATTGTAGTGACTGTTTGTTGTTATGTTCTCGTTCAGCCAATATCACCATTGTTCCCTTATACACTTTTCACTAATCCAGTGTCTTAGACAATATACATCCACAATTATGGGTATTTGGATGTACATCTATCATCCAATGGTCGTCCACATTATGGTTTAATAATTATGTCCGACCATATACATTTTACTCGTCCTCTATAGTCAGTTCTTTTAGTGTACGTCCACCCTTCTTCTAACTCCATCATCATCACACACACACGCTTTATACTTAGATTCAGTAAGAAACTCCAAAGAAAACAGCAACAATACATCATATTATACTCGCAACAAGAAACAAATACATGACATACACATGTCTGTCCACCAGTTCATATCTTCCTATATGTATATGTTTGTGGACATCCACACCACTATCACATTCCTTTTATGAGTAACACTCATATGTTAGTGTACGTACATCAAATCTGAATTCATATTTATGGACGTCCACGTTTATATCATCTTCCTCATATCATTTTCCAACCCAGATCTACAGATCTGAAAAATCACAGATTCACAAATCCATTCACGCCAAAAAAATATTATAAGCGTAATCAAAAGTTACAAAAAAAAAAAACTTTAATAAATCCTACCTCCAAACGCCAAATTTTTCAGAATTTTCAAACTCAGGAAAACAAAAAACAGAGTTTATACCTATTTTCTACTCGATTTTCGGGGCCATGCAAATTCTTCAGAATTGTCATTCTACATCTGAACCTCAATCGTCTCCTTCTCGCACTTGTTCTTGTTTTAGATATTCATTTTTACTTTTCTCTCTCTTAAAACAAATGTTTTTATATGGAAGTAAAGAAAAAAAAAAATATCTTTCTCCAACTAATATAAATTGGCTCCAACTAGTTAGAATTTAGAAATAGGGCTTAATAGGAATTAGCCTTATCATAAATACCTCTCATTTGAGAAGTGCCTTAATTTGAAAAAAGAAACACAAAAGTGTCTTAATATGTAAACGTCTCTAGGAAAAATGGTCCTATCTGTAGTTTGAAGCCATCAACGTACTTATAACGTAAGTGCATTATATTCAATTACAAATTAACTAAAAGGCAAAATTGCAACAAACTTACCGGAAATTGATGTTATACTAACGGCCTATCATCAATGTCGGTCTATCGGCCTAGACTAGCTAGTAGCTAGGTTCATGAATCATATCCTATAAGTGAAGCATTGAAAAATATCAGATTATCAGTAGGAATATTTAGTCAGAAGAATATCATTGTTACTTATTTTGCTTATATATATATAGAGGTTGATGGATTAATTTTTTTTTTCAAACTAAAATATTGTGACTTTCATTAGTATTTATATTTTTAGTACAGTATACGTCGGATCGTAGGCTTCATATTCCTTTTAAAAATATTACGAGTTACATAAGGACAGAGCCGATTATTATTGCATCATAGACAAGTTCCCAGCAAAAGTTCCAACCAGAAAGCTGATGATTTGCTTTACATATGGGGCTATGCATTTTAGTCATTAAAATTGATTATAATCAAGTTATATATAATATATGTATATGCAAAAACTAATATGACGCTCAATCGCTCAAACAGATGAACGTACACGAACACAAAATTTAAAACAAATATAACCCATCTCCACTGTAAATTTAATTCGTATCTCAACCTGAAAATTTTGTTAGTAATATTCAACATTTTTAACTGTGACCCCTATCTCCGGGATGGAGAAGAGGGAACATTCCACATTTTTCATATTTCTCAAATGGTATTTTTTTGTTATTTAGCATCAATTATCCCATTCTCCGTACTATCTGAAAACTTCAGAATAACCAGAGTTTTTTTGGTTAATTAAGGTTATATCTATTGAAAAAAGTAAAGTTATTTAGAAACTATTCTGTGATTTTAACCTTTGCGTTTAATTTAAAAAGAAAAATAACTTATACAAATCGATAAAAATAGATTGATAAAAAGGCTTTGAGCAATTGATTAACTATCCGTTTGTCTCAAAAAGTGACTGAACCAAACCGTAAGACAAAATAACGGGAGTTTCTTACATATGAGATGCCAAACTAGAAAACATTAGACCATATATCCAATGACTAGGAGAAAAAGAAGATTTGTAATTTGAAAAACTGAATTGTATTCGATTTTACAACTTAGCCCCAAATTCCTATTACCACAAGATAAATTTATCTTGAATTTTCCCAAAAGGCAAAAGTGGAATACTTGTAGTATTTTTTTAAATGGACATCACTTCAAATCCTACACAGTAAGCTCTTTTGGTTGTCTCTAGAACTTCTTGATTATATATATCTAGTTATTATTCGACAGAGGGAGCCTTATAGACGAAGAAACGTCCCCCCACTCAAACCCTAAAAAAGGAATCCCGAAAAAACAATACATGTGTATCTATCAATATATATATATATATACACCACATAAGCATACACAAATAACGCATGAGATTAGGAAATATATAAAAAAAAAGTAATAAAGCATAAGAACATGACCCATGTTTAAAAAAGCATTATGTTCTCGCTTTATCGTTGTGCTCCTTCTCTATCATCCTCTTCTCTCTAAACTTCTATCTTCTCTCTTTCCCTTTTGGTTATGTGCTCTCCTCACAATCTCTCTTTAGCCTTTGGTTCCCTTCTTTCGTTTTTGTTTTGATTCTCCCACCATTTTTGTTCTTTTGAGTTTTAAAGATCCATCAAACTTTATTAAAGAAAGAAGAACAAAGAGATAAAAGGGAAGAAGAACAATGGTTTTCTCATCCGTCTCAAGCTTTTTAGATCCACCAATTAATTGGCCACAGGTTCTTTGATCTTCCATTACCTAATCTTCTCTTTCTTTAACTTTTTTGTCTGGTTTTTTAGGTCTCTTAATTTTTTCCATTGATGTTTTTGATTCTTATAATAATAATTTTGATTCATTTTTCTAAAAGATATATATATATATTCATATTCTCATCTTTAGTCTCTTTTCTTTTCAAAGTTGCAAAACATATCATGGTATTTCTTGCTTTATAATCCCACCTATATATAGACCAATTTACACACTATAAGTTTTGTGAACAAAAAATAATAATACAACCAACGATTGAAGTTTAAGTTTCGGGTTATTCTTTCTTATATTGTGTGATTAAACTCATTTTTTTTTATTTTTAATGTTTTCAGTCTGCGAATTCGAGTAACCATCCTAATCATCTTCAGCTACAAGAAAGTGGAAGTTTAGTTAGTAGCCACCAAGTGCTTTCTCACCACTTC
>KE155757.1:142361-154201 GCA_000411075.1 Sisymbrium irio | reverse complement strand
AGAGAGAGAGAGAGAGAGAGAGAGAGAGAGAGAGAGAAAGATAGGAGTGCGAGAGAGATATTTTTATGACAAAGAATATTTGAATATCATAAATATATTAGGAATATATAAAATATGAAAAAATGAAGAAAAAAAATTAAAATAATGACTAATACGAAGACAAGTTGCGAAGTAAAACATTATAAATATGTTAATATAAAAAGAAGAGTTTTAAATAGAAAATTTTGGTTTATTGGTTAGGATTTTGAGTTACTCTTGAGAGAGGGAAAGAGAGAAAGAAAGAAAAAAAAAGAGAGAGAATGAGAGAGATAGTGAGATATAAAGAGATATTTAAAAAATAAAATCCAATGTAATTTTTTTTAGTTTTGTTGTAACATGAATTAATTTTTATTTATTATATCAACATGTAATTTCAGAATAAGTATCAATGTGATATCCTTGATTAAAATTATAATTCGTTTATAGTTGTTCTGATTGCTCACCAGTTTACCGTTAATTATATTGTTCCTTGATTGTGTTGTTATGAGAAATCATCCCTTTGCAACTGCAACTCACTCTATTCGAACTTCTTATTTTCCTCTATCTTTTCAAATTTACACAAATATTCATTATTTTTTTCTAGATAAATTCACCCTTATTTATAATTGTTCTCCACCTTAATTTATTATAATAATTTATTCTTTAAAATTACATAAAGAAGATTTTACATTATTAATTAACCACAGGCCTGCACGGTATATGAATTTATATACAGTCAAAAAATATAATATAATAAAAATGAACTAGTCGGTATAATACTATACTACATTCCTGTACTATATAAATGAATCAATAGAAAATAGTATAGATAATTTATAAATATTAACAAATCATAGATAATGTTGATAAAGATAACATTAAAATTGAAGCAAAACAAAATATCATAAAAGAAAAAAAAGCACAATATATCTTGATGAATTCAATTATGTAAAAGTAAAAATCCAAAATTCGGAAGAGAGAAGAAAAATATCTAAAACACACAAAATAGTATACTATATCATTCCGTTTATGAAAAAAAATAGGATAACTAAAAATAATATAACCCAGAAATCATGAAAGAGAAAGAAAAGAGATAGAGAGAGAGAGAGAGAGAGAGAGAGGAGAGAGAGACGAAAGAGATGGGGAGATGGAGAGAAGACGAAGAGATATGGAGAAGAGAGGAAACTAAAGAATGAGATGAAAATAAAAAAGAGAGATGAGATGAAAGGAGAGAGAAAAAAAATTGTTGTAGAAGAAAACAAAGAAACATTCAATCAAAGAGAACTAAGAAACCAAAAACAGAGTAAAGACAAATAAAAACAAAGGTTTGATCAAATTAAAAAAAACTAAGCCATTGGATTAAGATCAATGACTTCAGGGGATTAAGTGATGATAAGAGATGCTAACTCAACCAACAAATACTAATCCTCAGGTTTATAACTCTAAAAAAAATTAATCCACTCTCATGGCATTAATCCCCCTGTTAATTACTTAATCAAGAACAAACTCTCATTTGTGAAAATATAAGCAACAAGCATTAAGAACTAATTCTAATCAATCAATACACTTTAGACAATCACTCTCATGAGTTAAACATATAAATCTCATATTTACTTCTTTAGAGAATTTCATCAAACATCTTGTGGGTTTGAAATTTCTTAAGATCTAAATAAACCTAATCAAAGCCAATCAAAGCCAATCTAGCATCAAGAACACTAAATATGAAAGGATCTAAACAACTTAAACCCTAAGCATCTATAATCACCTTTTAATCATCATTAATCTATCTAACCCAAGAAATTAAAAGAAAAGATTCTCATTAAAAAACATAAAATTATCACTAATCATTAAAGATTCATGTTAGAAAAAAAATAGAAAAGAATAAATCAAAAGAAATACTTACATAAATGCAAGAACTACAAAAACAATTATGTAAGGAATATAAAAAAATTAAGAAAACTATGTTTAGGTAACTCAGGGTTTTTAATTCCTCTTAATAAATCTATTTATAGAAAAAGCAAATCATATATGTCGACAGTGAATCCAAAAATTGGATGGATTATATATGTCGGTGCTTTAGAAACTTAATATCTTGCACGAACAAAGGTCGATATATACAAAATTGTTCAGCACAGTTGGTTTCCCATTAACAAATGAGGTTTGGGAACAAATACAGTTGTGGTTTCAATTTTGTTGATGGCTAGTCTTGTTTCAAAATAACGCACACTAAGAGAGGAACAAAATATTACTCCAGACCACTCAAAAACTATTTTATGTTAGGCAGAACGCGACAAAACGTAATACAAAGACAATAATACATTTTATTATCAATATATTTGTGGGACTAATCAATACAAAACGTAATACAAATACAGTAATATGTTTTATTATCAAGATATTTGTTTACGATACACAAAATAAGCAACAAAATATTAATCCAGACCACTCGAAAGCTATATTATGTGGACAGCGTTCCTTACAATTAGAGCAAATAGGCCGAGACATATGATGATTGTTAGGCAGAACGTGCACCTTCTTACCGTAGAAGAATACCGATGAGCTGCTCTTCATGTAATAGTCTAACCTGCCAAACCCGAGCAAACATCCAATGTGTAGGGTGACACAACAATATTCATCACACATATAAAACCAATCTGCTTGATCTATTTTTGTCTCGCAAACTTCACACCAAGCGATCATGGTACCTGTCTTCTTCCCACAAGAAAGAGTTAGCATATGCTTATCATGCTTATACCTTACCTTTTGAGGCCAAGTAGCACATTTGAAACACAGAACAAAGTCGCATTCTGTGCAATTGAATGTTTCTTTTCCATGGAAACATCTGCCAACTGAACACCGTCTAATCGCATCTCCTGGTTTGGAAGTTAGGAATAAATGATGCATATGGCTTTCATGGTCTAATGGCTCGGAAATCGTGGCACACTGCACGTGTAGCTTAAAATCACATCCAACACACTCATAGAAAAAACCAGCTTTGCAAAACCAAGGACAAGCTGAACATAGATCCTTATAAAAGTCTGGAACACCGTCATATCCTGCTACTAGAGTGAGCTGATGAGGATGTATGGGATTATACATTTTTCGAGAAAGATTTGCACAGTCTTCATGGAGAATGAAATCACATTGCATACATGAGTAGAAATTACCAAAATATACCGGCATGATGCATGCTTGGCACTGATTATTCTCGTCGTAGTCTCTGCCGGTGTTTTCATCAAGTCTCAAATGATGATGCTGGTGACTGAAATGTTGTATGACTCCATCGCTTATCCTCACAAAAGGCTCAATATCTTCTTTTTCCTCTTCTGGTAATCCTTCTAGTTCTTGACCATCCCACACATTGCTCTGTGTGGCACATTTTGAATGAGCAACATACGAACAGCCGTCCTTGATGCAAGAATAGCCACCACACTTGCTGTCAATCTTTGTGCGACAAACACGACATGATAAATCTCCTTGATCAAAAGAGAGGGTGAAAGAGATACGATGGGGATGTCGTGATATCCTTATGAGACGTGGTAAGCTGATACAACTTTGATGGATGACAAAGTTACAAGGGGGACACATATAGAAAACACCGCTTGAATGTGCTGAGTATGTTAAGGCACATACGTTGCAAGCTAAGGAGTTCTTTCTTGGAAACAGAGAAAGTGGATGCTCATGCCACCTTCTCTCATCTTTGGATAAGGGTAATGGAGCCGCCCCACAAACAAAACTAATTGCAAAATCACAAATAAAGCAGTAGTAAAACATCTTGGTGAGATCTTCATTACAACAATAACATTCCCTCGCTCCAAAATACGACTCGACTAACTGAAGAGAATGTTGTGGATGAAAAAGGTGTTTGATCTCACTGAAAGACGCCTTGATGGTTTACGCCATTGCAACCTTTGCAGTAGAAATAGGTATTGCATTCTTCTGTTATTCTGTATTGAATCCAGTTTAGAGGAAGACAATCCCACTTTCGAAATATCCCCCTCGAGACTGCTTTAACCACCTGAAATTTTTCATCTTTCAAGTATACTTGTACTTGAGGGGATAAAGAAATAAGGTTTGATGAACTCATAGCAATGACGAGGGAGAATATTCGATGGATGAGTGACATCAGCTCCGGCTCCGGATCGAGTCTTAATGTTTGTGCAAGACCGCTTGAATTCTGAAATTTCTGTTGAGACAGTGGCTCCAGCTGGGAATCGAAGTCGATGGAACGGATGAGAGAGATGAGTCGAGTAGTGAGTGACATGAACTCTGTCTCCGGCTTCGGCTGCGAATCTGAATCCATTGGCTTGACCACAGACGTTACTTCCTCGATGAATGATCTGATTCTCGGATCGGAACTCCAACCGAGAGTATATTCTTCGACTGTGCGAGTAGGAAACATTAGTTGGGAAATGAGTGACATGAGCTTCGACTCCGAAGACGAATCCATAGTCTTGTCGAGCGAGAGATCTGATAATGGAAGGTGAGTATACAGTGGAAGAGGAAGAAGAGAGTGGCGTGGTAATTTGATTAACTATCTTGATATGGGCTTAAACCGACTCTGGGCCCATAGACCCAATATAACAGAAAAATATACCTTTAAAAATCTTGTCTACTAGATCTGTGCATTTTGGGTAAATGCTACATTCAATATTACTACTCCAACCATTCGCCTATCATCATCAATTTGGAGCAGTTGTGCCATCAAATGCAAACTCAAGTTAGTAGGATTTGAATTTGAACAAAAGAGGAAACTGTACTGGTATGTTAATGCGCGTAATCAAAATCAGAAACAGGGAAAAAGTCAACAAGAAGTGGTGAAATGTATGTATATAATAATAATATGCCAAAATTGTATACAACAAAAAGTAGATACATTGATTGTCTGAGTCAAAGATGAGAAACACTTTGCCTTTGTTTTGGGTGTCTTCCTTGAGATGCGTAAAGAATTGCACAGGACCATGACCTTCGATCTCTTTGACGAACTGTACCTTATACGGCAGATAAGCTGATATTCTCTACCCTTTCCAGAGGAAGACTTAGATCAACGTCCGCGTCCACAGAAGCCGCCGAAAGTCAAACATTACTCCAGAATTTGATTCGAGGCTATATGATTTTGAGATGACGAACGGACATCGAATATGTGATTCAATATATGACCAAAGGACATCGAATATGTGATTCAATGGCATAATCAAGATTATCAAGACTGGAGATTTGAACAGAGTGAATAAAGAGGGAAGCCGGAGTTTTTTGGATAGATGCCACAGGAACGGCTGTTCGAGAGCGACACTTTATTGGAGAGAAAGATTAGGATAGATTTACGATGCAATGTCGTCTTGAATAGATTATGAAAGGATAGGTCTCACATTCTGGAGTGATGACGTGTCAGGCACTGGAGAGAAAGCATTCAACTATTAGAGGATAGATTTCATTTTCATTTTGACCTTCTTCGTCTATAGGCTCGACTTATTTTAAATTTCAGCTTAAAATTATACAAGGCCTGTGGGATTCAAGAGAGTTACGTTGGTGATGTTCACAAGATTAATTGGTGGACCTAGAATTACCTGTTTTAAATCTGATGAACGATACTCTTGCATGTAATTACTATGTCTCTTTTGACTGTCGTAATAAACTTTTTCGGTTGTTCGAATCTTTAGACTTCATTCTTGTAAGCTATTAATGTTACACTCATTCGAGACCCTTTTTGGATTGTTTGAAACCATTCTCATTATCAAAAGCTTCTCTCTCAGATGACGTTGCATTAGTAAAGAGACCATGTTTACAGTGATGATGCAGAGAGCTATGAAAATGACCGACGGCTAAAAGGGGTTTACTAACAAACAAAATTTTACAGTGACCATGTTTATATATTGAGTATATTTTGTGGCAACAACAAAACTTTATTCCAGATAAAATCTAGCATAATGTTTTTTTTTATTGAAAAAAAAATCAATGTTAATCATAATTTTTATCAACGGTAAAATTATTATTATTTTTATCTATTTAATTGATTCGCAATTAAACGAAATATTTTTTTTTAGTAATTAATAACATGAAAATTAATTTCTTTATAGCCAACAAATAATTAAATTTACCTTCTTTTATTTATCTTTTCCTTTTTACTAAGAACTATATATTTACAATTTACGGTTTTTAGGGTTTTGTGTTCTTTACTCTAAGGTTGGGTTGATTGTTGATGTCTTCCAAAATTAAGGCAGCTAAGAAGCGATCCTCGGAACTACCACCGTGTGTGAATCCATCACTTCCCCAAGACATCATCGATGACATCTTAGCGCACGTACCAAGATGCTACTACCCAACACTGTCCCTCGTTTCCAAGCACTTTAGGTCACTTGTTGCTTCGCCTGAGATATACACGAGACGATCCTTGTTGCGATGCACTGAGTACTGCCTCTATGTTCTCCTCCATGACATAGAAGCTCGTAAAGAGCGTTGGTATATTCTCCGCCAAAAAGCCAACGGCACTCGCGACTTGGTCCTTGTCCCTTCGCTTCCGGCTATGCCTCGCCTTGGAACCTTTGTCACGTTGGGCTCGAGGATATATGTGTTTGGTGGGACCAACAATCACAATATTACAACAGATGCCTTTGTCATCGACTGTAGATCTCACACGGTGCAACCTCTCCCCAACATTCCTATACGCATGTTTAGTACAAGCGCTAGCATCAATGATGGCAAAATATATGTAACTGGATATTACTTTGAGGACCAAACCAATGTGATTGTGGTGTTCGATACACAAACACAGACGTGGGAGCATTGTCGTAAATATCCACCCATGGAGAACGCGGCTCTTGTTTATGTGGCGGGCATGGATGATAAGATTTACATGAGAGATTATCATAATAGCTTTGTTTACAAACCAAAGGAAGATAAATGGGAAACGGACGAGATGCTGAATCTTAAAGAGTGGAAGAACGCGTGTGTCGTCAATGATGTATTGTACTACTGCGATTATTATGAGGAGTGCTTAAGACTGTATGATACAAAGGAAAGGTGTTGGGGAGTGGTGAAAGGTTTGGAAAAACTATTGTTGTCTGTGACCATATGTTCGAATACTGTGAGTTACAATGGGAAACTGGTTTTGATTTTCCGTAAAGAAAATCCCAGCACAAATTACATTTGGTGTGCGGAGATTTCGCTAGAAAGACGCCAAGGAGGAGGGATTTGGGGTGAAGTTGAGTGGTGTAATCATCTTCTGACTGGGATATTTGGACTTGATCAACCTCTAGCTGTTATGGTTTAACTCTTGAACTCTATTTCATATAATTTTGTTGTCCTTGCTTTGAAACTTCTTTGCCTAAATGTCTATAAATCACAACAATCGTACAAATGTACTCAATATGTTACTTCTAGGACTTGACAGACGTAGACATTTACAGTTTTTTCAAACGTAACCGTTGCTTCATGCATAGATGTTGTTGTGATTTATTTTCCAAATTGGAGAGAAAAATACAGAGAAAACAAAAATTTCCATTGTACAGGTTTCAAAATCTTGTTCTTGTGGTGTAATAAGTTTGATTTAATAATAGGAAAAAAAAAACTGTAAAAGCAACCCCTAAAACTCAGATCAGAGAGACTTGATCTTCTACTACACCCAAACCATACTGTTTCTGCTGGTCATTAAAACGGCTAAAGCGGTTAAGTAACTGTGCAGCTTTACGTTTCCCTCTGTCAGTACCATTCTCAGCCATATCTAATAAAAGAACCATTATCCCTAACTTCTCAGCTTCAACCAAATGCTTCTGATCCCATGAACACAAGTGCACTAATACCGCAGCTGCGTTTTCTTTGTTCCGTGGCGAACCACTTCTAATAAAATCAACCATAACCGGAACCGCATCAGCAGCTCCAACCACTACTTTCGCTTCCGGGTGACTTGATACTGTAGCTAATATAGCAAGTGCTTCATCAACCATTCTGCTTTCCGGTTCTGTTAGTAACCGCATTAATACCGGAACTAAACCGGCTCTCACTGCTTTTCCTCTATTCCCTTGATATATACAGAGATTGAACAGAGCAGTCCCAGCATCTTTTTTGCCTCTGTATGATCCTTCTCTTAGCAAGTTCACAAGAGGTGGGATCGCTCCCGCAGCTCCTATTGTCACTTTGTTCTCATCTATAACCGAGAGACTGAAAATTGTAGCTGCTGCGTTTTCTCTAGCTTCCATGCTACCTTTCCTGAGCACATTAACAATACCTGGAACAGCTCCAAACGTAGAGACAATCCTCCTTTTGTTCTCTTGGAATATAGAGAGGTTAAGTATCGATGTCACAGCGTGTTCTTGCGTCCGAGAGTCATCTGATGATGTAAGGAGATTCACTAGTAGAGGGATCGCGCCTGATGCAGCGATGGTGACTCGGTTATGGTTGTTTTGTTTTGCTAGAAGACGGATTTCTCCTGCAGCGGATCTTTGTTCTTCAGGGCTTTGTGAAGTGAGCTTACGTAGGAGTTCATCCATCTTGTTCTGTTCATCAGAACGAGGTGAGGAGGATGAGGCTTTACTAGGTTGAGGATTGTTGGTACGTTTTGGAGGTTCGATGCCATTAGCTTCACACCATTGAGCTATAAGGCTTCTTAAAGCATAGTTTGGTGTGACGGTATCGCTTGTTAGCGTTTCTTGAGTCTTTGGACACGTTGAGTTTCCTCCTTCTAGCCACTTCTTAATGCAGTCACGGTCATATGTCTGTATAGAAAAGATTCAGACAAGACCAGAGTCAACAACAAAAGTAGAACTTACTTAACAAGACACAAAACTGGAACATATACAATACCTGTCCTGAAGAAACAATAACAGGATCCGCCATCAACTCTAGTGAAATCGGACAACGGAAGTCTTCAGGAGGGGTTGGTATATTCTTCTGATTCTCATCCGGACACTTAGAAAGTGACGACGATCTTTGTTGTCTCATGGGAACATGATCCAAGTTAGGGTTATAGGTTTGCACAAAGTCTTTAATCTTCTTGAGAACCATTGACATTTTCTCAATACTTCCACATGGATCTCCACCACTAGAACTAACCATCTCAAGTAAAGCCAAAGACTCTTGCGTAAGGTCTGTTACAGTCATTAACTGAAGCTTCTCAGCCACTCTCCTGAGTACCTCAGAGTCTGTGCTCGTATCATAACCATTGTAAAGAGATAAAATATCTTTATACAACTCATCATCATAACTATCTCCACCTTTCCCTATCGATCTTCTTAGCTGAATCAGAACAAGCTCAACCTATACAACAAGTAAAATGAATCAAATGTAAATAGACTTAAAATCAGAGCTAGAGATTTGTCACTTTCGTTATACCTGTTCTTTAAGCTCATCTGAAATTTCAAGACTTTCGTAAGGAATCTCACTCAAAGCTTGTTCTAATAGAGATGTCACTTTCTGGAATTTAAGCATTACTTGGTCTCTCTCCAACACCTAAATAGAGTAAAAAAAAAAGAATCAAAATTAAAAAAGAATCTTTCCCAAAAAAAATATATTTCGCTTCTCGATTCCCGACAATGGCATCAAGTTCTTGTAAATCCTTAATTGGTCAAAGACAGAACCTACTTTTCAGTTTAAGTTTCAGTTTCAATTGTACGGAAAATAAAAAATAAAAATAAAAAGATGGAAAATACTCACACACCAAGTAAATTTTGCTGACGTGGCAAAGGAAAGAAAGCAAATCTTTAGCGTGGAGAAGAGATTCCTTGAGAGATAACAAAGGCTTGATGATCAGTTCAAGAGGGAGAGACGATTCTTTGGAGTCTCTGATCTCTTCAAGCATAGGAAGAAGAAGCTTCAATCTCCTGGAGAGATGTGCGCAGTGTTTCTTCATCGGTGTACTGTAACCTGAGATCGAAGCGATCTCGTTCACTGATTCGATTAACGTCTTTGCTAACTCGTCTTTCTCTGATTTCGGCATTTTTTTTTCTTTATGGAGAAAAACGAAGAACTTTGTTAATCACGAGATTTTGGACTAGAGCGTGAAATATTATAAGTGAGGAGACGAAGAAGAAGAAGAAGGAGAAGTCGTCTCCATGGACTTGTAGTGAGAGAAAAGACGATTTGTTTATATATGTGTCGTTGAAACGTATGTACAGGTGGAAACAGCGAGGCTCGGGTCGACCCGGATTGGATCGGAAATGCTAGGTCCGGCCCAAAAATTGCCTTTTGATTTCATCAAACCAACAGCAGGTAACTAGCGAAGATTTCGGGATTGATTGGTGATGATTTTTACTTTTAATAGCATTTGATTTTGTGATAATTATGGTTTTATACTTTCAGCGGAAATCAATAAGAATCTAGTTATAATATGTAGTATATCTTTATAATATCATATTGTTATAATAATAATCAGTTTACCTAGATATTATCGGTAACAAGTAAAATTATATATCCCTATCTGATGTATTTTCTTCTTAAGTTATACAATCATCTTCATGTATAAGTTATTCTTAAGAAGCAAAAAAGATATTCAATCATGTACAAAAATATTGTAGCAAAAAAAAAAAAAACACTCAGTTGTGAATTAAATGAAATTGATATATTTTATCTTGATGACTAAAAATTCTATGTTGGGAGAATAGGTTGTAGAAATGGTTATACTCCGGAATTGGAACGAATATAGTGAACAAAGAATTTGAATAATGATTAAATCGTGAAAATATATCACTTTCCTTAAAGAGTATTTTCACCCTTATTTGCCTAGGGTTACACGAAATCCTTTATAGGATAAGACAATCACGTTTTTCTTAGTCTAGGTTAGATCCAAGAGACACAAAGAGAATATAGTATTTGTTTATGTTTTTCTCTCAGAAATTCTTTTGAAATTGATCACAGTAATCTCTTTTTCTCGTGTTTTTCTTTTGATCTAAAGAACAGAATATTTATAGTGGTTATCAAATTACAATCGTACGTTTGCAACCGTAAAACGTAACCTTTTATTCAACCATTGCAACATATGTTAATAGTTGCACCGGTTGGTTATACGATAACCGTTATTATCACTTAAATAACTAACATTCCTCCCCCATTTAAGTGTAATCTTTGAAGAGAATAAATCAAAACATAAACCAAACTCATGAATAAATGTAAATATCGTGACGATTGAATTTACATCTTAGTGAAACTACACATTTCAAACGTCCGAGAATCAGGATTTCCCATCCTTTCAACTAACTTTGGACACTTGAAGATAATACACACATAAATTTCTACACTACTCCAAGTGTTTATACTTGACACTATTATAATCTATGTGTCCCTATCCATTCTTGAGTATATAGAAAGCTAAGTACAAGCTTCTTGAAGCGGCTACACCTCATACTCACATAGGTAGATCCTTTTAATCTTGCACTTGCAAATGCAATTTTTCAAAAAATCTATTAAGAAGAGAACTTCAACCTAACCCTTTTTCTTGCAGGTTCAAGCACTTACTCTGGGATAATTTATCAAGTGCTTCAATCTCTAAGTGTGAGCTTTTCACATTGAATTCAACCTCTAACGTTGTATTAGAGGGGAATTGGGTATCTCATCATTAAAGATTTTATATGGACTTTAAACCCATCTCTTTAACCGACTTGATCACCAAGTCTCTAGCTAATTCTTTTGTTAAGTGATTTGCTAGGTTCTGTTGAGACCGAACAAACTGTATGGTAATCATCCCATGAGTGATCAGCTCACGTATTGCGCTATGTTGAACGTCTAGGTGTCGCGATTTACCATTATACACTTGGCTATAAGCTTTAGCCAAAGTAGCCTGACTATCGCAATTGATAGAAATCGGTGAAACCGGTCTCGGCCACAATGGAATT
>KE155757.1:89572-116438 GCA_000411075.1 Sisymbrium irio | reverse complement strand
GCTTGAGTGGTGGTGAATTGTAACATCCCGATTTCTGGTATATGGAAACTTATGTGGGAGAGGTTAAAAAAATTGATTTGGCTACCTATGTCACCAAAGTGCACTTACCTTTTCGGTTGCACATATAGAGAAAACTCTAGAGTTAAGCGTGTTTGAGCTGGAGTAGTCAAAGGATGGCTGACCTACCGGGAAGTCAGTCGTGGTACCGTGTGAGTGAGGCCAAAACACGGGGAACGGTCATGTGGTGATTGTAGGGTCAGTATATCATAACTTTCGAACCTCCCGGTTAACGAACCGACCATTGGATAGGGGTGGACCCAATGGACCTAATGAGAGGACATATGGGCTCATTGGTAAAAATGGTCGGGGCATTATAAAAACTTTTGAGTTATTATACTTTTAAAAAGGGTAAAATCGACGTGAGTTGGGAATTTCGGAGGTTCTATGTCAAATGTCATTGGACCAAAACAAACGTAATGCATGATTGTCAAATCTCGATTAGCCACCTTTATGGTTGATACTTTTTACGTATTTTCTGAGGTAGCTAATCGATTGTGAATCTGTGATTGAACAAGCACTGGAGTAGCATACGGTCTTCACATTAGCGAATATAAAGTTTTTACTTTTTAATGTGGGGCTATATGCTAGCTAGCTCCAATGTTGGACTCAGTCCCATACAATGGACGTTTGGCTTGAGAAAGACGTAGAGGTTCTTTATATAGTACAAGGGTTATATATCCAAATTTTAAAGGTCATGAAAACTACTCCATTGAATGTACATGGTTTATACTGTCGCTTTTTTTTTTTCAGGAGGTTCAATTGTAATAATGTTTATGCACAATTTGGTTCTTTTAAACTTTATCAAATACAACTTGATAGTATATAAACAATAGAACATATCACATATACGGGTTCTCTCTTAATAGAGTTAAAAGTAGTTCAAAGATGGATCATGCCTGCAAATTGACGAATGCAAATACCTCTGGAGTCTGGTCTAACATTCTTCTAATTGGATTAGGCTACGACAAAGGAGGCTTGGGCTTCTATTTCTTTTCAGCCCACTTGGATAGATCCAAATTATGGGTAGACAAAATGTCAAAAACACTATTACTAATATCGTAAAGTAATATCTTTTAATAAAGTTAGAAACTGTTTATACAGCCAATCAGTAAATTTGTATATATACACAAGTTCTTACATTACATTACCTAGCTAGCATAAGTAAACTCATTTTTGTGAATAATTAATTGCCCAACCTTGGATAGGCAAAAATGGGAAAACACGTTCGCCTTGATTTCAGTGATCAAAGCATTTAAATCTTCTTTTAGTTAACAAAATGACATGAAAGTTTTAAATATCTTTTGAAGACTAAAATTCACTTTTACAAGTATTTCACCAACTTTACTCTGCTTTCCAATGCTTATAGTGTTATGTTCTCTAATTACCGATTATTTCCAATGTACACAAAAGAAATTAAATTCACGAGAGAAAAAAAGCATGCAAAAGGCGTATATGCGCCTCTAAATATTTCACGGACAATATTACTAAAAATGAAAAGCATTGTGACTTGTCAAACACAAAAAAAGAACTAGCAACAGAAAAAAAAAAGATGCTAAACATAAGGTAAAAAGAAATATTATCTCACTATATAATATTATATAACTCGTAGTTTATTACAATTTGGCTAGCTACGTACGTACGTTATACATACATGATACATATGAAACATCATATATGTCTGGCTTTCTTAATTTTGTTACCTAGGGATGTTGAGTGAAACATACAATCAATCTCTCTAGAAACATTCAGAATGATCATTCTCCTGCTTCTATAAGAATTTCTAACCTTCAAACTTCTCGATGGGACTACCTTAGGTTTCCTCGGCGCCGGTGGACAGATTTGTGGGATCGCCGGGAGAATCTGATCAAGACGTGTCGGAGTCTTACAACAATAATCTTCTTCTTCTTTTTCTTCTTCCTTCTTTACTTTTGCTCCCTCTTCGCGTGAGCAATTAGTTATCTCTTGGACTTTAGCTTCAAGATCTTGATCATCTAGCCGCAATTCTTGAACCCTCCCGTCTGAAAACCCTAGAGAGGGTACACGAGGGAACCCTAGTTCTGTTTCGCAGTGATTATTTTGATCGGATAGAAAAATTCCAGCGTCCGAGAAACCCATCTTTCAGAAGAAGAACGTAGCTCAAACGTAAAAGGGAAGGTAACTAAATAGTTCTGATGAGAGAGAGAAAAGAAAGAGACAGAGAAGAAGTTTATGGGTTTTAGTGGCTTAATTTGCTTTATATAATGGTGGTAATACTATGTACGTGTAGTTTTGAATTGTGTATTTTGTTAAAAATAATATTTATTTGAGAACATTCGGGGTTTTAGTTAATGATTTGAGGGATCCGATGCAACAAATATACTTTATGATAGCTTGCTTTTTAATATAGTAAGCTTTTCGTCAATTTTTGGTTAATCTCTATACCAATCACATGTTTCTCGCCTTTTTAGGTCACATTTTGCTTTAAGATGCAGAAGATTATTTAGCCAAACCCCAACATATAGTACATGAAAGAAAAAAAAAAAAATAAGATTTGAATTATATCAGAATACTAAAATACAAAACCTCGTTCATTTTAACTTCTCTTACTTAAAAACCGACAGTTAAATTACAAACTCATGTTATTCCTTCTAAATTTTCATAAAAATAACGAATTGTGTCTCATTCCCATATTGGATTTAATCAAGTTTTTATTCCAGTAAATAAATTAATTTAGCTAAAGATATATAATAATTGTGTAAAGATGAACGAAATGTTGAAAGCGTATTGACATGGAAACGGGAAAAGGCCAGTTTTGTTGGTTGAAAAGAAAAAGGTCAATTACTTTCCTTTATTCATAAGCTAAAAGAAATTATTGAATTTAGTGTCCAAAGTAAGATAGCCCGTCTCTTTCATCTTATTCAAATTAGTTAAAATCATCATTTTCTATAATACTCACTTTCTCTCTCTCTCTCTCTCGGATCCTAACTTTGATGCATGTGAAGATCGATCTCACATGCCTTCTATGTTATCACACCCACCTATACATACACTGATTTATGCACATCACCATTTAATATGATCTATCATACATCTATTACCTTTTGAGTGTATATCTATTCTAGATCGATTTAACTGACAGTTTTAAACGAATCGTTATGTACTAGACTCTATGGCGATTAAATAACTATCCGATGGCATTAAACTACCCACCTAACTGCCAAAAATCTTAAATGTTTATGATACAAATTTAGATTCTATCAACATTTGTCAATGAAAAGCAAGAAAGGTAACGAAAGTCAACACTAATAATAGATATTGTACATGTTTTGTCTCTGTTACGTATAAACTAATAACACAGCAAAAAAAGATGGCTATATAGATCTTTCAATTGTTCAGATTTTATTAGATATTGATGTTTAATATTGTAATGTTGTCTCTTAACAAAACACCAACGCATGTGTTTCTTTTTCCAAAATAAAAAAGACAATCTGAGACAAGATAATCACGTACGAAGTATTTAAACAAAAAACAAACAACTAATAAATATTATTTCAATATCTTTAAGAGTAGCGACGATTTGCTATACTTCGCAAAAAAGAATTGTTTTCTTTTTCAAGTTTCTAATGATTCTAATACTGAAAAGTAAATAGATCCAAGATTTCTTCACGTAGATAGAAATGTTTCCATCAAATCACGAGAGAATCTTGGTAATCCTAACCGGACAAAAATAGCAAAACAATTTTTATTATTAATGAAATGAAATTAATACATTACTGTATATAAACTAGAGCGGCATGGCGCGGTGGTAGTTAGATCAGGACTTAGAAAAACTCAAATGCCAATCGAAGTACAATTTCTGGTGCCTTTGGGATTTGGGTACTTACTTCGTGCCCTTTAGACACAAACATAACAAGAAAAGATTGTGAATGGTGGCAGCAAATGCGTTTGTTAGATTTGTTGTAGATCACATTTTTATCATCTACCACACCATAACTATCACTTCTTTGTTTCCCCGGTACTATTTTAAATTAAAGAGAATCTAGATCCAAATTCTATGGGATTCTTTAGTTAGGTATCGCAATCAGCAACTGAAGTTAAGCAGATAATTTAACTTCTTGTTAAGATAAAAGTTAAAAAATCAGATTATTATCCACTTTTAGCAGTAAAAAATGGATAAATGAACAAAAGTTAAGCACACACTCTCATGGAACATTATTGAATCTTATCTCATGCTCAATCATTTTGTCTCCCATCTTCTACTTTCCCCTTCTACCATTCTTGTTTCTTCAGTTTTCTTCCTCTTTGATTTTAGTTTCAATTTCAGTGTAATTACAATCATTGACTATTAATAATGTAGTTTGGCGGACATATGTCTCTCTTAGACAGCTAAAGATCATTACAAAATCTTGTCTTGTTCATACATGACTTGTCCAAAACTTATCATCTGTTTATAATAATGTATTTATTTAGCACCACGGAATTTACGAGTTTAAGCAATTCACATAACAACGCATACAAATGTTTTGAAAGTTATATCTTCATTTTATTCTTGTTTTTTTGTAACAACAATTGTTATATATCTTTAGCTAAATTAATTTATTTATTGGAATAAAAGCTTGATTAAATCCAATATGAGAATGAGGCGAACTTTTAGAAGAAATAACATAGTTTATTTTATGCATTCCAAACCATCAATTCATTTTATACCAACTTTATAAACATACAATCTTAATTATTTTCATCCACAAAATTATATATATGCAAATTTTTTCTACTCAGAGTGATTAGATCCCTAGGGATTTTAAACGAATATCTGGAACCATAAATTTCTTCATGAAAACGAATATTGTTTTTCTAAATTTAAAAGAAATGATGATTATTATGTTTATTTATTTTATTTATGAATCTGGTTGGAATTTTTTTATAAATGGTTTGAATGATGCTTGAAACTGAATTGATACTATATTCCATCTGTATTTTTTTGTGGTTGACGTTTTATAAGTTTTTTTGTACTCAAATATTTGTTGTTTCCATATCTCAATGGCTCAATGCAATTAATTGATATAAATTGACTTATTTTACCTTTAAAGATAATTTTGAGTTAAGAAATAATAAATAAGTTTATAATAAATATTATATAATTTTTTTTGTTAATGTGAAAATTTTAAAACGATATTTATATCAAAACAGAGGGAGTATATTGTAATTTAAATCCGAAGAATGTACAGATTTTGGTCAAATATCTCATAATAACTATTGAAAAAAAGTCACTGATATATATAATTGACTGGAATAAAAGAAAATTCTAAATTTCTTAATTTTCTTCTTTCTAAAATTTATTAATACTTATATAAATATGGTTGTTTCTTTCTTTTTTATTTCTAATGAACTAATCAATAATTATTAGTATTATAATATATAGCAATATATGACTTTATTTAGTATTTATGTATATTGTTGTTAGAAATTTTCAATAATATAACATAATGTATTTATTTTTTTACCACTTCTTATTCGTAAGCGAAGTGTTTAAATGACCATTTACATACTTCTTTTTTATTTGTAATAATTTGTTTTATGTGGATTTAATAAACTATACCAAATAAAATAAAAACATTGCAAAAAACTCTTCTTTAGTCACTATAATTTAATTATATTTATGGAGTTTTTGAAATATTTTATAAAAATAAATTCATCGTTCTTTTTCTCAAAATCAACATACTGATTTATTATCTGACAAATAGTAAAAATAAATAAATTACAGAAACATCTACTTAAATACTTAAATTCCAGATCAGATTGACCACAGTTTTTCTTTACCTCCCATTCCCATCAATTCCCATAAATCTTCTACACATCACAATTGACATTTAGTTTATCTGTTTATCTATTTTTCTACAAAAAGTTGCAAATAAAAAAAAAAAAAAAGCCACAATCCATTTTGCCTGATGGATGATGAGTAATCCCCACAACCGATGGAGTTATTTCAAGAGACACTACTCAGTGTCTTTCACTGGAACCACTACAAAACTCAATGACCGCATTAGCAGGAGCTCTAGTCTTAAGAATCATTTCCTCAAACTCATCTTCAGGATTTGATAACGCAACAATTGCTCCTCCTGCTCCAATAGAAGCTTCATCCTCACGTATCACCACTGTTCTTATCACAATATTCAGATCAAACGTACCATTATACGAGAAATACCCGATGGAGCCCGAGTAAAGACCTCTCGAACAGTTCTCAAGCGAATCAAGAATCTCAACGGATCTTAGTTTTGGAGCACCGGTCATTGAACCACCAGGGAAAGCTGCTCGTACACATTCCACTGGACTAATATCTGATTTTTTCAGTCCACGGATCGTGCTCACCATAGTGTGTACTGTTGTGTATGTTTCCACGTCCATGAGGTTAGGCACATGGACTGAACCAGGCTCACATACACGGCCAAGATCATTCCTCAGAAGGTCAACAATCATCAGATTCTCAGCTTGATTCTTCTCACTGTTACAAGACAGGGAAAGAAAGAAAGGTTTTAAATCAATGTTAAAGAACAAAGACTCTAAGAACAATCCGAGACTACATATGATAGGCAAAGGCTTAAAGAATAGAGCGTTTGGTGTTACCTGAGTTTCAGTTGCAGTTTAAGAAGTTCATCTTCTTCAGGTGTGGACCCACGAGCTATTGTACCCTTAATTGGCTTTGCTTCTAGCATCCCATTTCTGTCCAGCCGAAGAAACCTTTCAGGGGACGAACAGCATAAAGACAAATTTGCATTTGAGAAGTTGAGAAAAGCTGCATATGGTGCTGGATTCCTCTCTCTCAGGTGGAGATAAATCCCCAAAGGATCACTGTTCCCTATTCTACATCTGTTCTGAGTAGTTAAACAAAGCTCGTAGCTCTCCCCGTCTTTGATATACTGCATACACTTCTCAACATCGTTGATATACTGCTCTCGAGATTTGTCAGGGACAAAACTTTCTTTGCTTTGAGATGAATCTATATCACTAAGAGTTTGATCCTTCCACTCTCTTGTGGACGAAACACTCATGCTAATGAGCTTCTCTTCAGTATCATTCAGGAAAGAGCTGTCTGCAGTGTCCTCTTCATGAAGAGATAATACATAAACGTCATCAAGGTGATGATCAACGGCGACAACGTTATCCGCAAAGAAAAAACATGTATCTGGAGCGTTGGATTTGTGCCGATTAATTGGCATTCCACATTCTACTTTAATATCGTACCTACAATATTACAAGAGGTATTTAAACATTCATTCCAGAAGTCTCCTACGGTAAGGCATTAGGACTTCAGTCTAAATGATTTAACACGTACCCAATACAACCTACGTATCCACCACAAAAATCAAAAGGCAACCCTTTGAAGTCCCTCTCATCATAAGAGATAGATGAAAGCTCCTGGTCAAAAGTACAGTTGTGTACATTTTAATGATTTCACAGCAGAAGTATATCAACTCCACTAAACTAGATACGTCGTAAATTTACAAAGTACAAAAAGAACATAAAAGTCTTTCGTCATACCTTACGTAGAAAATCAAGGAAGCCTTCTTCCAAGAATCGTTTCTCAGTAGAACTGTGAGCATCTTCAATCAGAAGGTGTCCAGCATGTTTAGATGTTATCTCGCTGAGAAACAAAAAGTCAAAAAAGTTCAATGTTTCAGTCACAATTCATCATTGGTGAGGATTAATAATGCAGCCATATCAATCAATGTAGTCCCATAATGACCGAAGCACATAGGTACACTTAGAAAATTCGCAGGCTAAAGTGTTATGGCGCTCAAGTGAAACATAAACCTTTACGCCGATAGAGAAAGAGTAGGTCATGCGTAAAACCTTTGATCAGATAAACTAAATGTCAATTGTTTCCAGAGGGATCCACCTTTACCGCCCATGAAAGAAAATCGCCCTCTATCCTGGAACAAAGTGATTGGGAAGAACATTCTTTACAATCAAGTAGATGATATCTTGTCAAAAGGAGCAACTACTGCTATTTCAAGAGAAGACTATCAACCTTGTCACTAGAAGAAGTATCCAGCCAAAAAGCATCTTTCCCTTTACTACTGCCAAAGAGTTCCATGAAAATATTTCTAGCTCCACCAACTTTATGTGCAAGACGTTCAAGCTTCTTCCATTTCAACCTCAACAACTTTGCATGAGATTTTGGGTATGAGAAATCAACCACATCCAAGACGTCTACACCATTTGTCTTTGTAGTAGACAGAGACGTCCTAGCGTTACCATAATAGCTCGAACCGTTTCCTGTACTTCTAGTTCTGGAGAGTTCTTTCAGCAGTTGACAAGCACCAGGCACCTGCATATTCGCTAAAACAGTATTTATTATTCAGGAGAAGCTCTAACGTCACAGAATAATAAAACAGAGATAGGTCTTAGAAAGGAATAAAAGAAGAGAGAAACAGAAATGACAATTATTACTAATGGAGCTATTAAGATTCAGAGAGTTCACCATTGTCATTAATCATTCTTCGACGCAAGAATGGAGATTTGCAGCGACTCCAATAGTCCACAGTGATGTCTTTGAAATTCTTAAATATTTGGCTTCCATAGGTGGTAGCAATACTCTCTGGATGAAACTGAAAGCATAATGCATATCAAAGACAGCAGAACAATGAAGGAAACTAAGTCTACATATGATCCCTAAATAAAAGATCAAACCTGTAAACCATAATGAGGAAAAGTAGAATGCATGATCCCCATGAGAATGTGTCTATCTTGTTTTCCATCAACATGAGACGAAGGCCAATAACTTTGATTTTCCAGCTTTTCCGAAACAGAAATGACAGATCCTTCCCCTGATGGGCTCACAGAGGTATTCACAGGAACAAAGAACTTCTTATCAGAGAAAGAACCAGTGTCATCATAAATCGTCCAAGCTATTGGTATGAGTTCCTTTGGCAATGATTCTTTATCTATGATCAGCGAATGGTATCTAACAACCTGCAGAACTAGAATGATAAAATTTGTACTTTGTATCTAGAGAGAACAATGAGTGCTGCATGTAAGTAAGTATATGACCTGCCTTGAAATCAGAGTTTCTCCCGGATGGAATATCAGAAAACAATATGTTCCCATCATGCTCAATCCCACTACATGAAAAGTAGATGGAAATGGTGAATGAACATATGATCAAATATGAATGTTACAGTTGACAAATATTCATTTCAGGATAGGAAGGTGATTCGCAGAAGGCACAGAAAAGGCAACTACAAAAAAGTGTTGTATATTCCTCAATACCTTAACCTTCCATGGACTGGTTCAGGGGCATGCACCACACGAGCTCCATGGACATAACCCAATGCCTGTAAAAAGCATGTTCTTGGTTTACAGATACTCATTTTCATTTCCATGACTATGCAAGAACTCAAAACCAAGAAAGCTCAGAGAAAATAGAAAGCGATCATCTTTATGAAGACAGAAGTACCTGGTGTCCAAGGCAGACACCTAGAATTGGAATATCACGACATTCAAGCAGAAGGCGAAGACATATCCCTGCAGAGCCAAAGTCAAGTTAAATGAAGAAGAAAAAAAGAAAATCGACGATGGGATGTATAAAAACTTGACGGGTACCTATATCACCAGGGCACATAGGAGAACCAGGACCAGGTGATATAACAATATTATCAAAAGCAGCATCTTCATATAAGTAACGGTAAGCTTCTTCCCAAGTCCACTCATCGTTTCGAATAACCACAGGAGGCACTACACAAAACAGGATACCAAACAATGAAGTAATCTGTGTACAGAGAGAGTGACAAAGAGGGTGAAGCAATCAAAAGTTAGTTACCTCCATTAATAGTACTCAGAGCTTGATATATATTAAAAGTGTAACTATCATAGTTATCAACTAACAAAGTCCTCACAAAGCCAAGCCTTTCCACAGGCTCACTTCTTGGTAAACTCTTATTAGCAATCCAAGAATCTTCCAAATGCCTTGACGCAAGAACCTTCTTCCTCGTACCGTAACGATGTAAAGTCATGTACTTTCTCTTCCAAGATTCTTCAAACTTAACCAATTCACGCGAAAAGAACCGGCTTGGGACGGAGAATCTCAGGACATTGTTGTCACTTGGAGATAAAAGCTCTGAAGATGTTGAGCAAAATGAAAAGTTCATGTTCATTGCTTCTGCACAAAGGAGAGTCTTTGTTTAGGTGAAAACATATAAGCAAAAAAGGGTAAGCGATTGATTGGAACATAACACAAAGCTTAAGACCTGTGAAGTTTTGTAATGACAAAACAAAACGATGAAACTAAACAAACCCAGAGAGAGATCTTGTACGAACGAACCCTAAACCCAAATCTCAGCGAACCGAATATTGTATTTTTCCGAACCGAACCGAACCAAACCCGGTTTTCGGTTTAAGTTTACATGTAACTCATTTGGTTAATCCGTTCCGTTATCTTTTCCTTTTTTCTAACCAAATCATATCGATTTAAACCAAATCAAACCGATTTATTAATAAAATAAAAAAACGAACGAACCAAATTTTAACACGAGAACATTTAATATTTTCACTAATTTTAAAGTTTTCTTACACAGTAAAAATATTTTTCGAGTTACAAATACACAATTTATACGAATTAATCGAAAATGATTAGGTTAATAATTAAATCTCTCAGCTTAATTGCTCGTAAAAGATTTATGAAATCAAACCAATACAAAGCTACTCGATATGAACAGCATGAATCAGTTGAAAGAAGAGAAAATGAAAGAGAGAGCTTACGTATAGATCCGAGAGCACTAATCAGTGGAAAGAAGAAAATGGAAGAAGCTTGCATGCTAGCGAAGATTGAATAAGAGATAGAAGAAGGAAGGGTGCGCAAAGCGAGGAAGAAGAAAACATTAAAAAATATGGTGTTGAAAGCTTTTATGAAGAGACAGCAGAGGAGGCAGAGGAGGCAGAGGAGGATTAGTATGTAACACTTAACACACTAATTAAACGTGTAGAAGAAATGAAAATTTTAAATAAGTAGACATTTATGTTATAGTTTTGGTATAAATGTAAGATTTGGTTGTTTTATAGTATAAAAAAAGAAGAACAAATGTAACTGCGATCTACATCTAACTTTAAGGTAAATTTGGTTAAATATATTAAATGAAAGAAAAGAGTTGAAAAGGAAAAATATAAATTATAACTAGGTAAAACCACTCAACTTAACTACAGAAGCAATTTTTAGAAAAACATCATCTCAACTAATCTTCTTTGGTATCATAATGAACTGAGTCTTTTTTGTTTCTTTGGCGCAAGAGTTTCCTCCAATGAGTCTGTCCACTAAACTCAAAACTGATTTCTTTCCACACAAACTTTTTTATTTATCCTAACTATTCTCTAAATTCTGTATTTAATATAGGAAATATTTAATCTTGGCCAGGTCCATATGTCTACAAGCTAGGCCCTATATTGCATACTGTTTTTATATACATTTTTAAAAAAGCACAATAATGACATATTTACAACATTAATTTATTATCAATATTATAATATATAATGCAGCTAAATGTCTTATTAATTATCATTTTATACTTAATGAATTATATAAATAGCATTATATAATAATATAATAACAAACAAATAAGTTTTTCTCTATTGATCCATGTATGCATTTATCTGTTATTTTTCTAAAATGTTTTTAAATAAACGATTCTAATTTTAAGAACTAAATTTATTCAGAAGATGTAAATTATATTAAAATTCTTACTGATGTTAAACTATTTTGAAAATAGATCGTTTAACATTAATAAGAGTTTTAATATATGGACGATATTAAAAAAATTGAGAGATGAAGATTTAAATCTATTATTTCTCTCTACTCTATTTCTCTTAAATTATTTCTCTTATGAGAGAGAGATAATGGCAATGATCTTCTGATTTTCCAATTTAGTCTAAGAGTGAATAATATATTTCCAGAAATCGGATTTATTCTTCAACTTTACTAGAATTTGTTTGTTTTACTTCAGCCATTTACTTGTTCTTGTAACAAATTTCGACTTAAGTCAGTAGTTTCAAATTCTGGCGGGATTAATTGAGTGATGTATAATAAGAATTTAAATGAATTGGGTTTGTATATATTTTTTTTAATAACACATAAAAATGGTGTGATAAAGTGGATACACTAGAAGAATAATAAAAATTGAACGATTTTCTAATTATATAATATATTGGAAACAGTTTGAACGATTCCGGAATTGATTCCATATGACTCCACAGCAGACAATCTACTGATGGTATGTAGATTTACGACATATGGTTTCATGCTTTCATCTGCACTCATATTCATAATGAACAATTATATCTTTAACACATAAATCCGGCAAAATGGTTTTACCCCTATCAATATAGCAACATAAATTTGATTCCATTAATCTAGCATACTTCTCATTCTCTAAGTATTTTGTAGAAACATACTGTATATTATAAGTTTAACCTGTTGGATCATGATGCTTGAAAAAAAAAAAACTAACCAGTGGACCAATAGAGAAATGGTCATCGTATTAGTTGTTAACGGAATACCAAACAATCATATTTACTCGGTATAATTACATAGTATGGATATAATTAAGCTCATAATCAATCGTTACAAACACTTAAAAGAAATCTTATAGATAACTAATTATCAAAATCAAAGAAATGCTACTACCAAGATGATTTTTTTACAATTTTCGTTCCCTATGGATGTCAACTTCATCCACAACTCTATTGATGTCAAAACGTTATCATGCATTGTGAAAATGACGATTGAGACTTGATAAATGTACAATAGGGACTAAGAACAGAAAGATCCAAGCTTGTGTTGCCTGAATTGATGGAAACAGTACAAATGTTTAAGATTTGGTGGGAAGTAAGAGAGTTAAGTGAAGAGCGATTTAAACCATAAATGGAACAAAAGTAGATAGCTCCTTTAACTCTTGCCATCTCATACCCACCACTTCCTCTTCTTCTTCTTCTTCCTACATTTACTTCTCTATTCCATTACAGTTAGGAGTTGGAAGACACATAACTACATCAATAGCTTGCATTGACGAATAAGCAAAGGATTTCCACAAATATCGAATCTATATAAAAAAACCCGTCTTTAATTATAAGTCAAAGGGTTTGGTTTTAAAGACTAGGATTCGTCGTTGAATATGTATTTATGGAGAAACAAAAACATTCAAAAACAGATAGATAAACACATGACGTGTGAGACTTGTGTTTAATGAGACTTGTGTTTTACTTTTTACTTCCAGAGGCAAAACTTTCTTACTGTTTATTATTAACATAGTACATAATTTAACGACTTTTCCGAGTTTCTGAGGTTTTAGATTCGATGAGAGATCGAGCTTTTTTCTTTTTAGTCCAAGATTTTAAACTCGAACTCATAAAAAAAACCAACCAGTTGCATCGAATCCGATTCATCTCAGAAACACTCAAAGTTTTTTTCTCTATGTTCATTAATTATATGGTTTTTGTTTATACTTTATACACAAGATTTCCACATTCTTCCTTCTAAAGAGATCACTACAATGGAAACATCATCGTGGTACCGTCTCCGTTCCCCTTGTGGTATCTCAAGCAGTTCATGAAAATCCATACCTATAAAGATCAATAAAGAAATTAAAACTGATTCAAAAAACAAAAGACAATAGTTTGAATCAAAAGGTTTCTCTTATAGATTACCAGCTTTCTTGGCAGCACGGAAAAGAAGTTCTTGAACCAAATGCTGAGCCGGGTCACCTTCGGGTTGTAACGTTATAAAGAGTTCGACCTCTGAAACAGCTTCTTCATTTGTAAAGTATTGGTAGAGACCATCCGATGATAGTATTAGAAACCGGTCTTTTGAGCCTAATCTATGATGGTAAAGTGCTGGCAAGCAATTGATGTAAGGAGACGTCCCTTTGTAATCGATTTGGAACATTTCAAGAAGCGCATTGTTCCATTTTGGCTGCAAAGATTGTTATCCCAAAAATGTTATTCTAGTGACTACAAATTCTAATATTACCAAAGAATCAAGAGCTGATGACTGTTTTAAGTAAGTACCTGCTTGAGGAAACCTGCACCAAAAGCTCTTGTGACCTTCAACGAACCTTTAACACGTTCATTCGACACTGCACTAGAATCATCCGGATGCTCCTTTCTTATTCTATCAACTTCCTGAAAGAACAAAAACTGAATTTCATCAAACTGTTCCAATTCTTTTGATAAATACATGTAAATTGCGTTAGTTGCTTACCTCTTCTACGTTTGTGCTATGATCAACAGTGAGCTGAAAAGCAGAGAGATTCGGTACCAAACTAGTCCGTTCACTTTCATGACAACCATCGAAATCATTCATTGTCTCTTCGTTGATTCGCTCCAAGTCTTGTCTTATCTTCCCTATCCAGTACTCACTCTCAGCTTTCTGTCCAAGCACTGCTCTACTATCTCCAACATTCATCAGATAAACATCTTCACCTTTCATCAACATCACAAGAACACAAGAACCCATCAAAGCCAGCTCAGGATTCTCCTCCAGCATCATATCTGCATTCTCTAGATACGCTTCCTCAGTCTTCCTCAGAGCTTCTGACAAAGCCTTTAACACGTCAGAAGAATTCGGATCCGGATCCGACCCGGTACTCCTCGGGTTTCTTTTTTCTTTTAATAAACGGTCAAGATCGAGTCTTTCTCGATCCCACTCGCATCTCCACCGTCGTTGACTTTCCTCACACTTCTTTGACTTCTGACCATCTTTCTTTGACTTTTTGTCCGAACTCGAATCACAGTTTCCGCTCGGACAAGGGTTGTTGTTGTTGTTGTTGTCCTGATCAGATGAAGAAGAATCTTGAGAGTTTGTGTCGTTCTTGGGATCATCCCATAACAACCCCTTGAGCTCACGATGAACAGCTGGATACAAATGAGAGAGAAGATAATCCGGTGCATCTGGACCGTTGAATCCATCGTAGATTCCAACGAAAAGCCATCCATGTTCTTCCGATACAACCACATGTACACGATCCTCCCCTGCTTTCCCTTGAGCCCACTGAAGATTCTGGCTTTCGAGCGAAACGTCGTCGTCTAAACTCCCTTCGCTACTGAAATTCAAACTATTCACCGTTAGATTCTCGTTGTGGTGTTGTTGGTTACGGGTTTTATCCGACCCGAAAACCCAATCGGGTTCTTTAACCGTTTTAATCGGAGCCACAATCGAGTTCTGTCCGCGATTAATCGTCTTAGAGATCGCTCGACGTAGGACCCGAACTAAAGCTCCTTTTCTTGACCCGACCCGGACAGCTAAACCGTGAGAGAAGCTACGCTGGAATTGATCCGATTCGTTACCGGTTTTATCAAGCGGACCGGAGAATAAACTTAAACCGTCGAGCGGACCGGACATGAAACCTCTCTCGATCGGACCGGAAAGAAATCCTCTCTCCAAAGGACCCGACCCGGGAACAATCGGACCAGAGCTTCTAGGAATCGGTTGCAAAGGGATCGAAGCAAACGACGTCGTGCTCTCGAACGCAGCGGCTCTGTCGATGTGTCCGTACGGATCGTAGAGAGAAGTGGAGAGAGGAGTCGCAGCGTTGGCACTCACAGATGCACCTGAGATCGTACGAAACGTCGTCGTAGTGGTATCTTCAAGCTCCGAGTGAACTTTGGAAGACGAAACACGAGTCGGGTCGGGTCGAACGTAACAGAAAGAGTGGCCTAAACCTTCGTCGAGAGGATCCGGTTCAAGAACTGTCATGTCTTTTTTCCGGCGAGTTTCTCGTCCTCCTCCTCCGCCGGTGAAACATTTACTCAGCTTCGTAATTCCGTTACCCATTTTTTATAAAAAAATTCTTCAGGACAGTGATGAGTTTAGAGAAAGAGAATTCAAAAGGTTTTAGTAGATTACAATTGAAGTTGTTCAGCCATGGAGATAGACAGAGGTTGAAGAAGATGTGTGTGTGTGAGAGAGAGAGAAAGAGAGAGAGTTGACTTCTGTGCAGGAAAAATGATTTTTTGAGTGGAAATTATAAAGGAAAAGAGAATATAAGGAGAAGGAAAAATAAATTATGAGAGATATTATTATATTATTATTCTGTTGTGTGTTTTAAATCTGAAAAGTGGAAAAAAAAATTAATGAAGATGAGAGAAATAAAATAAAAACTTTTTTTTGTTTTATGAGAAAATTAATTAATTAATTTTTTTTCCCCACCGAGCTCTTACGACGGTAAGAGGGTTGACTCGTGGCTAAGGCAGGGGTTGCAGGTTTTTTTTTTAACTCAGGGTGTTTTGAAGTGTGTGTATACTGTTCACTCTCGCAGATAAGCGCGTCCACGGCACGTACACTACTTGAATTACCGTTAGATGCTGGCTTTTTTTATTGGGTCAAAGTAGATTAAATTGAAATAGTTTGGAGAATCTTCTTCTTCTTTTTTTCTTGGAAGTTAATTTTTATTGGGCTATTTTATTTCAGGTAAAAAACAATTTATCACTATCAACATTACATATAACTGACTTTATTTTTTTAATAATCTATTAATTTGAAATAATTATTCAGAAGAAAATTAAAGACAGTGTTAAACATTACAGTTTTAATAATTTTATACTATTTCCGTGTTTTATTAAGTATCGTTTTGGGTTTATGCGCACAGTTTAATAAAACATATGAATTTTTTTATTTTCAAAATAAAAATACAACTACCAATACACCTAATCATATTTCAACCAATAAAAATAAATAGGAAAATATTATTAATAAATTTGACATTAAAATCCTAAAACGACACTTATTTTGAAACGAAAATTTTTACTCTAAAACGACATTTATTCTAATACGGAGAAAGTAAAATTTAACAACATAAAAAGGATAATATGGATATTCTAAATAATTAAAGCTTATTAACTTTTGGGGTTGGAATAAATGATGACTCAAGAAATTAATTTTAATATTTTCAAATTCCAGAATTTTAGATTGATTCTTCATACATTAAGATCATAAGTAAAAGAACGAATAATTAAATTGCGCGTGGGTTTGAAGTTGAACTGACCATTTTAGGGATTAAAAACTCAAAACTGTGGAAAAGTTATGAATGTCAATTAAGGAAAGAATGAGATCTTACGGACTTAAGACTCTCTTTTTTTGTTAAAAGAATTTAAATCTCCGAAAGTCAAAACAGCCACAGTTTCTTTCAAACAAACTTGTTTTTCCCTTCAAAACTACACTACTTCGATAGCTGTGCTTTCAATTACCGTCGGATCCCGTGATGGGTCTGAGATGTACCACGTGTCAGTTGATCACTGACTCTTCGTTATTTCATAAATTCTCGTCAACTCTCATGATGCCTCTTTGGCTCATGCCCGCTGCTTAACCATCACTCTCTCTCCAATGTCATAGATATTAAATTTGTTACTACTTAAAACTTAAAATGTACTCTCTTCCTACAGTATAATAATGCTAAATGTTTTTCTTTTTTTGCTAAGTATTATTATAATTTAAAAAGGTATTATTATAATTTATAAGTCTAGTGTTCATTTTGATTTTCTGGAGTGGGTGGTGATGTATATTTATATATTGTGGTTGGAGGTTGTGATAATTACTATTATAAATCACGCGAGCAGGATTCGAATGGTGGAATCATTTCTTTTGTTTTACGATTTGATTGGACGTGAATATAAAATGAAGGAATTCGATATGTACATAGTACATTACATTCGCATAGTACAGTAGCAGACTTTTGTTTTTTCAACATTTAGTAGCAACCTTTTTAGAAATAGAAAGTTACATTGTGTAGTTCTTTTGGATTTCGGATTGGATAACAATAAAAATAGAATAACTGAATAACTTGAATATTTGAAACTACAATAAAAAAGTATTGGTATGAAATAACATTGTTGGTGTTTTTCCCCCTATAATTATATATATATATATATACACACATTTGCATAAGAATATTACGTTTACAGGTAATTTTTTTTAACATGTGAGTATTACACATGGCAAATCATACTTTTCAAGTCACTCGTACTTACTTTCGAGATATACTATAAATGTGTTATATATCCTAAATTTCACATTCATTATAAATTCATCTTATTTTTTATTATTCTTTCCAAAAATAAATAAAAATTACAGTGTTATGCATTTACAATTATAAAAAATATAGCACTCAATTACAAGAAAATGGTTTTGAAGGTGCACTTGCTGTTGGATATTCTCAATCATTTACATGCATATTAAACATCAAACTTCAATTTAACAGAAAAAATTTTGAAATAAAAATTTAGATGGAATAATTATTTGGCAAATCAGTTACGACTCTATCTTTTTTCAAAAAAACTTAAAAATAAGAAGTAAAAATAGGAATCACCATTTACTTTGAAAATCCATTATCCATGTATTTTTTAAAAATATTAAAATTTCATCTCCGTTACAAAACCATCTTATTTTTTATTTTTATCTTTTAAAATAAATGAATAAAATTATGTATTTAAAAATAATCCAAAAAATATCACTCAGTTACAAAAAAATGGTTTTGAAATTGCAAATACTGTTGGATATTCTCACCTACATGCATACTAAACTCCAATATTCAATTCAACAAAAACAATTTGAATCAAAAATCTAAAAGAAAAAAGTATTTGGCAAATCAGTTACGAATCCATTTTATTTTGATATTTAAAAATAAAAAAGTGAGAATCGTCATTTCCGTTGAAAATTCATTATCCATATATATTTTTTCACGTGTAGAATTTTAAAGTTTACGGTTTGTTTTATTAGATATAAAAAATAGATACATTGTAGCAATTAAAACGACGGGGCGAATTTGACAAACACGTTGCAAATCTGTTGAGATTCCTTCTCAGTTAGGACAAAAAAACAGAAATTATCTTTTTAAAATGTAACGTTGAATTTTGAATTTAGAACTTTTACGCTATTACAATAAGAAAATACTTAAACTTTAAAACTTTAAAATAAGTAGTAAAAGTACGAATCACCATTTACTTTCAGAATCTATTATCCATGTATTTCCAAAAATTTAAATATTTCATATCTGTTACAAAACCATCTTATTTTTTATCTTTTTTAAAATAAATGAAAATAAAATTATATATTTAAATAATCTAAAAATATCACTCAGTTACAAGAAAATGGTTTTGAAATTGCAAATACTGTTGGATATTCTCAATTCCATGCATACTAAACTCCAAAATTCAATTCAACAAAAACAATTTGAGTCAGAAATCTAAAAATAATAATATTTGGCAAATCGGTTACGAATCCATCTTATTTTGATTTCTAAAAATAAAATGTGAGAATCCCCATTTCCTTTGGAAATCCACTATCCATATATTTTTTCCACATGAAGAATTTTAAAATTTACAGTTTTGTTTTACTATATATAAAAAATAGATACATTATATATTAAAATGGCGGGGGGAATTTTGACAAACACGTTGCAACTCTGTTGAGATTCCTTCTCAGTTAGGACAAAAAACGGAAATTATCCTTTTAATTGTAATGTTAAATTTTGAATTTAGAACTTTTACGTCATTAAAAAAAGATGATACGTTAACTTTAAAACTTAAAAATAAGAAGTAAAAGTAGGAATCACCATTTACTTTGAAAATCAATTATCCATGTATTTCCAAAATTTTAAATATTTCATATCTGTTACAAAACCATCTTATTTTTTATTTTTTATCTTTTTGAAAATAAATGAGAATAAAATTATATTTTTAAAAGTAATCCAAAAATATCACTCAGTTACAAGAAAATGTTTTTGAAATTGCAAATACTGTTGGATATTCTCAGTTACATGCATACTAAACTCCAAAATTCAATTCAACAAAAAACATTTGAGTCAAAAATCTGAAAAGAATAAATATTTGGAAAATCGGTTACGAATCCATCTTATTTTTATTTTTAAAAATAAAAAAGTGAGAATCGTCATTTTCGTTGAAAATCCACTATCCATATATTTTTTCCACGTGTAAAATTTTAAAGTTTACGCTTTTGTTTTATTAGATATAAAAAATAGATACATTGTATATATTAAAATGACATGATGAATTTAGCAAACACGTTGTAAATCTGTTGAGATTCCTTCTCAGTTAGGACAAAAAAACGGAAATTATTCTTTTAATTGTAATGTTGAATTTTGAATTTAGAACTTTTACGCCATTAGAACTTTATTTTTTTATCAATTAGCGATTATATATTATATTCATTTTATATGAAAAATGAGATTGATAGTGACATATTTAGTAAATTTATTGGAAGTTTTTTTTTAATTTATAAAATTAAAAATTAAATAAAATGGGAATTCAATAAATTTAGATGATATATAAAATATCTCATATATCTTCACAAGATTTTCAAAACAAATACCACGAAAGTATTACAATTTCTGTGGCAAAGGATATATCATTACATGTAAAACGTTTTCTATATAATCTGCTTCCATTTTCTACACACTCATAATTTAGAAAATAAACTAAAAAATAGATGAGTTGTAGGCTTTTAGGGTTTCTACTGTTTTTAAACTTTTATATATTAATTTTAAGATTTGGTGTCTTAAAAGTGTAGATTGCTCTCAATAACAAACTCAATGTTGTAAGACAAATTTGGGACGACTTCCATCTGAAATTGATGTTCTCACAAATCCATTTTTAAGATGAAATTTTGTCACATAACTCCTCTCAATATTACAACTTTTCGCGTTTGAATCAATTTCAGGGAATCCTTTCGTTAGCAGTTAGCTTATGGTATGAGGTTTAGATTTGCGAGGCCTAACTTTCCATCTAAAATTGCATATTCACAAATTTGTAAGCTGTGTAAAATAATAAACGTACGTGTTTCAGTTCATATGTCAGATATTATGGAATCAGCATTACACTTTTGTAATCTGTAGAATATAACCAAAAATAAATACGCACGTTCGATATTCTGACATCCTCTCAGCATGGCCTTCTAATTTAATAAAACAAATTGCTCAATAATTTTTCGAAGAAGATTAGAAAGATTGCCTACAAGTTTTGTATAAAAAATCAATTGAAAAGGATCGTAGAATGATTTATAAACTTTGCATACTACAATCTTATGTTTTTACCTTTTTATGTGAAACTTCTAAGAGATAAGCTATTAGTGTTTTTTTTTCCTGAAAAGTTAAGTTTGGTATTAATGATCAGATTTAAATAGTTTCTTAGATGTTGCCTCATCAACACATTATGACTTTTGCCAAGTTAGATTAATTAAGTACTCCCTATCTAATCCATCATTATCCTTTTCTTACGTATTGTTTGAAAAAATGCAGAACTAGATGGTAAGACCATGACCTATTTAGCCAACAAGAAGATGCTGAAATTTGAAGATTAAGACTTGGTCATAGATATGTACGTTGATAATTCTTCAATATTGGTTGAGCTGTTGCCATATAGGAAACGGTGTTAAATCGTGTTATACGAAATCTGAGAAGGTAATACACAAATGATGCATGCGAAGAGTGCAGTAAATCATTGAGAATGATATATCCCTTGGTGTCTTGTGCAAATGTCTTACTTAATTCACTAATTGGTAATAATCAAGACCTTTAAATCTATAATCTTTACTGCGTATTTAGAGTTATATCAATCGAGTAGACACGTGGTAACACAGGGGTAAGTTTCAAGGATAAAGAAAGGGTCAAATGCATTTATCATGAGACATAGAGAAGGAAAGGAAGGGTAGGTCTTCCCTTACTAAATAATTGCGTTCATACTTCAAAGACAAAATAAGAACACAAAAATTTATATTTAAACATGTTGACAAAAAAAAACATGAAAAGATAAGTGGAGACATATCCAACTTGCGCATTTGCTTTATATTAATTTAAAGAAAAGCATATTAGGTTTTAAGGTTGAGATTTTATAAGATATAGTAGTTAATTAATATAAATGTTGATTTCAACTTTAATAATTATTTATCTTAATAACACTTGATAATTCAAGGTCCATCATCATTTGTAATATTGCAAGTGGAGAACCCTCCATTCCCTCGCCATGTATACTTAAAATATTAAAATATTAACCCATTTTAAATGACATCATGATAACATTTTCTTATTAGTATATAGCTTAACTTGAAAAATTATAAAGTTGTGAAATTCGTATATTCAAACCTTATAAAATCCCTGGAGGTTCTGGCAAATACAATTATTGATGCCGATGGAAAAAGTCAATGCTATAAATTTCAACGTCTGTACTGTATTAGGATTTGAATCAATTGCTGAAAACATCGCATAACAAGATATATGTAAATATATAAACACTAAGGTTGTATTTTAAGTTTCGTACCATTGCAGAAGTGTAACTGTGTAAAAGAACACTAAATTATTAATTATAAGGATCATATTACTTACCGAGAAGGACTATTACTACATTATGAAGAAGGTTAAAAAACATTAAAATATAAAATAAAGACTACTTGTTGCATCATTGACCTTGAAAAATATTCGGAGAAAGAAATAAAGAGTAGAATTACTAATTTGCTTCATAATAATTTTGACTTTATGAGTGAATAAAAAAGATGGATTAGTGGCCCTTAATGGTAGGGATTAGTTCGTAAGAATAATAAAGAGAAGTGGGTCTTTTATGTCAGTTTATGATTTGGTGGATCTTACGGCTCTGCTGGCACTAAAGTATTGTTGTCTTGACTCATCTTCAACCCACTTCTGCAGTTCACCTATTATGGAAGTATATGCAATATACATGTTACTCTTCTAAATTCAGAATTATTAGTACGTTTTATTTTCCTCAATCAATTCGTCATTATTAGATATATATATATATACTAATATTTATATGGATATTTTGGTATAACCAAGAAATGAAGCATGAACACAAGATAGATATCCATCTTGAGAGATACAAGGATCTTATTTTATATCCAGAAGATTATGGTATCAATTAGATTGTCCATACTTGTATATTTTTTACATCTTCTCAATGCATGAAATGACGTTTTTCTTTCTTTTCTGTTTAATCAAGAAGTTTAAGAGTTAAGGGAAGTCCCATGCCCATAATTTTTCCTGGTTCAGAGATTAGAGTGATTAATTAGTTCACTCCTCATCATCGATTGAGTTAGCTAGTTAAAATGTCATACTCAATTATGAACAATTAGATTAATTTGCAATGATTTGATTTAGTTTCATAAGATTGGTTGAATGAGAGAAGTATTGCTTGAGGTGGAAAGTAGTGGATGACTTTGGTACAAGAAAATAAAACAAATGATTATATGATAGGAGATAGAGAGGGAGAGATGGTAGCCATTAAGCAAACACAAGTCCATAAGAATTTGTTGCAAACAGCATTGTCACTTTCATCATCTTCCACCACCATTTTCTCCACTACTTACATACTTACAGTGAACACTGAACACACACGGTCCAAGATACAATCGTACACCAACAACTACACACGTTTCTATATGTAAATACATCAAGCAAAAATATGAAACTGTTCAAAAATAAAAATAAATATTTTATGTTAGACATTTTACACAACCGACTTTTTCTACTGCTTCAGATTTTGGTGAGTTTGTCTTTTATAAATTTGCATGACTGTCATTCTAGTTATCAACTCCAAACATTGTTAGACAGAGCATGAATCAAATATTATCCATTAGAAGCTGAGATTTGTCAAGCCCATTTCATTGTTTTATGTTATTTTCTAATATATGATGTTACAGCCTTACAACTATTTTTTGAGGTCCGGATGATATGGATTCGAGGCCACGGCCTAAGAGACTTGCTCTCTTTAGCAGAAATTTGTTTGAGACTTCAATATTAAGGCCCAAAGTTGAAGTTACTCCATTTTGCTGTTTGACACCATTAAAGCTCTATATCCCTTATTCCAACCATTCAGTTCTTTTCCTCGTAGTTTCAGCATTGAAGCTCTAAAAATTATACTCAATTGGTTTATCTTTTTTAGCCAACTTCCTCATAAATAAATCTTACTCCTTTGACTATAATGATAGCAATCACACATCGAACAACTCGTTATCTACGTTCTGTAACTCCCAACACCACCAAACATGGAGCACAAAGTAATGAACAAGATTCCTTTGGAGTGATCCAAAGAGTTTCAAAATAAACCACATAAACCATTGCTAATGGCATATTAACGTTCATGTCACTCAAATGAATTCATTAAAAAGCACTACATCTTTTATTGGAAAATAGACAGAAATCCACACCATATGGACCAAAAATTAGATATAACAACCCAAACTTGGTCCGACAGGAAAGATTGAAAACTCAGTAGAAGTAATGATTGTTAAGGAACTGAGAAGCGGTTGCGAGAGCACCACCCATGATGGCATCGAGCACGAGCTTGTCTTTGCCTTTGCTAGTAGCTGCAGAGATCACTGCTCCTGTCGCTGCTCCTGCCAACATTGCGTTTTTCTGATAACAAAAATTCATTAGTTTTGCAACTAAAAGAAAAAATCTGTTAAAATCTTATAGCACCACATTGTGTGTGAATGTAGTACCCAATCTCTAGTGCCACGGATACGTTCGATTCCATACTCTGTTCCTACATAAACTCCAGCCACAGATCCTGTATGCATATTCATATGTTGTTACAATTAGCTTTTGTTCTTCTTTAAAATCAATTTATTATCAATTGCTAAAACTTAGAAAGCAACGTACCCCAGTAAACACCTTCTTTGCACATCTTCTTAAGCTGCAACCATAATGTGTAAAGAAACTTAAAGATAACGTATTTTTTTTCAAACCCACACATTCATATTATACATATATTTGATTAAATAGTACTCACCGCATGCTCAAGAGTGCTCTTGGAAACACTCCCTAACCACATGATCAACAAAAACAAATCATAAGCACACAAAACAACAGATCCACCAATGTGTATATAACAAAACATGAACACTTATGTATGTTTTTGTATTTTTTTATAAAGTTGAGAGCTTTTTATTTTTGGGTTTTGGATTTTACCTTTGTCGATGGCTTTGTAAGTGTCTTCCACAAGAGACTTAGTGATTCCAACCTAAAACCCATTAAGCAGAAAACAATGAGATTACAGAGAGATCAGTCAAAAAGTAGAAAAATGATACATCAAAAAGAGAAATTTTTAGTTACAGCTCCGATCTTGAGGAAGCCATCGACGGTGAGGTTGAGAAAAGGGTTGCCCATGTCCACTGCCACCGACAGCTTCGGCGAGCTCACAGTTCCAGAGAAAGTGCTTGAAGGCATCTTCTTCTTCTTCTTCTTGCTCTCTGTTTTTTCACTTTTCTTGGTTTTTGGGATCTTTTTTTTCTTCTCTTTGGATTCTGAAACTATTTCACCTATTTTCTTGGGATATATAACGTTTCAAAAGCTTTGATGATATTTTAATATTTTTAACTTTTGCCTTCAACGGTGGAGAAGAGATTAAACATGACCCACAAGGAGATATGTACTGAGATATGGAAACTTGCGCTATTTAAAAGACGAAACTGTCCCTCTTAGAGCCATGCCAAAACCAATTCACGAGTCTTGTGATCTCTCCACAGCGACTGTTGCCGACTTCTCAGCTTTATTAGGCCGACCTGTTCACTCTTAAAATGAGCTCTTATCATTGTTAAACAGATTTGGCAATAACTTAAATATCGCAGCTTTAAAAGCAAATCACCAAACTATCAAATCATAAAGAGTGTAAAGACTCGCCACACAATTAACAAACAGTATCTCAACAATACATTCTTGAAACAAACAGACCACAAGAGTCATCAAATCACAAATCAAATCCCACAAGCAGGTTTCATTATTCAACAGTGTACATAGATTGATAATCATAAGCGAGATTAAGATGGAGAGAGTCCAAATGGAAGAAGAGAACCGGTTTAGTCTTTCCTGTGATGGCGTTTCCTGCTCTTCTTCTCATACCGCTTAGAAGAACCTCTTCCAACGCGTGAATCATCATCACCACCTGAAACATCATCAGAGTCAGAAGAAGCTGCGACTTTGTTCCTGCGCTTCTGTCTTCTACCACTTGCATCACCCTCAGATGAATCCGAATCAGAATCATCATCACGATTACGCCTGCTTCTCCTTCTCCTCTTCTCCTTCCTACTCTTTCTCTTAACTCTTCTACGACCATCATCTTCATCAGAAGACTCATCAGAATCATAATCATCAGCATCTCTCTTTCTCCCTCTCCTCTCTTTCCTTCTCTTACTACTCCTTCCTTCTTCCTCATCCTCAGACTCACTCACACTCCTCCTCTTATGCGTCCTCCGCTTCTTCGACCTCCTCCTTCTCTTCCTATCTCCTGAATCATCAGACTCAGACTCAGACTCAGACTCATCCCTCTTCTTCTTCCTCCTCAAAGAAGAACTCTTCACACTACTACTCCCTCCTCTCTTCTTCTTCTTCCCAGACCTCTCAGCAATAATCTTCTCAATCTCAGAATCAACATCAGAATCCTCACTCTCACTCTCTTCCTCCTCTTCACTACTCTCCTCCTCCTCCCTCACATCACCTCTACCAACACGGCTCCTAATCTTCTCCAAACCAGACAAAACAGCAGCTTCAATAGCACCAGCATCTTTCTCCTTATCCTCTTTAGTACTCAAAAAGTTCCTACACTGAAACGTCAAGTGACCAACACGTCCACACTTCTTACAAGAACCACGTGCCTCGTCATTGTTGGAGCCAGTGATACGTGCAAGAGCCAAAAGACCTTGGAAACTCACGTAAGAGTTCTCAGTGTCATCAGTTGATTTCTGCTGAGTCGTCTTCGTCTCTTCTTTAGCCGTTGGTGCGTATGGATCATAACCAATCGCACTTTGCCATATCCCGTGAGTTTG
>KE155757.1:59230-89356 GCA_000411075.1 Sisymbrium irio | reverse complement strand
TCTTCCTGCTGTCGCCGGCATCTTTACGTAACCCTAGATTATCGAATTCCTTCTCAATAATCAATTTTCGAGTTCGTTCTTTAACCTAATCTGCCTAGATCTTAGGGTTCTAGATGAAATTCAAGATCTTAACTGAAATTAAGCGAGGGATAAAGCGGTTACCGGATTCTAACGGGAGAAATAGCCGGAGAGAGACGGTTCGTCGGAGGGTGATTGATTCGATTACTTTTCCTCTCTTATCGTCCGATTGAATAAGAGAGGCGAAAAGGAAGGAGGTAACAAAGTTCGAGGGGGGAATTATAAAAGATTGGGGAATAGTTGGAACCGACTTAAGGTTTCATTATTTTATATTTACATCCCTACAGTTTATGTGTTTTTCAATATTTGACCATGTATATTCTAGAAATGGTTTGATTCATCCGTGGATTTTGCGAAATGATGGGGTTACTTATTTCTGTTATGTAGAAATGATCTCTCTCTCTCCTAAACGATGTCATACTGTATATTTGGAATTGGAGGAGTAGTGTGTTCAAATGGGCTTTACACTGACTTTTATTGGATTTTTATGGGCCTGAGATCCAATAGCTAACAAATATATCATAGAGAAATATTTTGTTCCAAAATTAAGCGATTTTTTTTTTCAGAATTTTATTCAAAATATCATCATTGTGTTTTTAAATTCAATTTTGGTTAAAAAGCATACAGAATATAAATAATTTATCAAAACTAATTTATCTATAATAATCTGGGTTGCAGATTTCTAAGCATATTTGTATCTCTTCATTAAAAAAAATCCCAAAGTTATAAGAGGTATTTTATCAGTTTTGTTAATTTGTGTGTCAAAATTTTAAAAAACAATTCAATTAAAACAGAATGTTATCATTATAAAGAAGATATAATAATAAAAAATCATTATCAAGAATAGTAACCGAAAAAAACTCCAGATGAAAAACAAACAAAACTGCGTATAAGCTTAATTTTAAATTCAGTTAGTGTTTTGTATTCATGAATAGAAGAAACGTTCAAGGTTCATGATCTCATAATTTTAATCAAAACCTTCATTATTACTAACCTCTGATTATAATTAATTAGCAAAAAATATCCACCTCTTAATCCTTCCGCCACCTTTCTTTCCGCAAAACTATAACCAAAATACGTTAAATTAGTTTTTTCTCTCTCTCTTTAAACAGTTCATCACACTAGATTTTAACACTAAAATTGTTTTATATAAGATATCACTGTTAAATCTCTTAAACATTCCATCTATCAATTTTCATTAAAAAGCAAATTTTATTTTTTCCTTTTAAAAAAGAGAGATGGCAACAAGTTGTTGTGGAGGAGATTACGTTGCTGCTTCGCCGGAGATTGCGGTTACAGAAAGTGAATCAATAACGTTGAGGCTTCTCTGTGTCCTCTTCATCGTTCTCTTATACGGCTCCATTTTTCTCCTCTGCTTAGTCATGTACCCGAAGGTTCCTAAAGAACCAATAGGAGACGAGGAATTAGGCGAGCCGTTGCCGCCTGCGGTGAGACTCACGAAAAAAGGCGCAAAATATGGTGGCGACAGCAATGAGGTTAGAGCAGATGTGTGCGTGATATGTCTGGAGGAGTTTGAAGTAAACGACGTTGTTAGGGTTTTGGTGGGATGCAAGCACGTGTTTCACGTGGAGTGTATAGACTTGTGGTGTTTTTATAAGCTTACGTGTCCAGTTTGTAGAGCGCCGTTCCAGTGGTTCGGTGAATGGTAAAGATGAGGGCTAAAGAGAGAAAGTTTAGTAGGTTTTAAATGTTCGGTACGATCCGATTTAGTCCCAACTTATGTCTTTTGCGATTAGAAAATCCAAAAGGATTGGATCTTCTTTTTTCGGATCCGGTCCTTGTTCGTGATATATGTATGTGTACATATTTGGAAAAGGTAGTGAATAATATGAATTAGGGTTTGGTTTTTGGATATTGGTTTGTAACTTGTAAAATCTATCTTACAAATTACAAGTCAAAAGATAAAGCACCAAAAACTCTCATCATATCAAAAAATATTACTTGAAAACTTTAAAACCCCAAAAATCACAGTATTCAAAAGAAAACCAAATGTTAAAAAAAAAAAAGATAAAATGATAGACTCCCTGCATCAAAATGGTGTAAACTGTTTCTTAATTGCTGATTAAGTTAATGAGATTGAAGAATAGTAAAAATGACAAAACATCCAAGCATCAAGCCGCTGCAAGCCTGCAACACTAACACGGTGTTTCATGGGCCGAGCTTTTCATCCACTCGAGGCCACAAAATTTAAGGACCTATAGTTTTTGATTGGGTTTCTTTTTTTGTACTTGGTAGCAGCATGAGTTATTTTCTAAATTTTGTCTGCTTTGTTTTCCTTTTCGCCGTTGGTTATTGTTGTATGATGTTGGTTATTCTTATAATATCAATGAATTTCAGATTTTTTAAAAAGTAAAGTTTTTCTCATTGCTTTAAATAGTTTTTTTTTGTAGTTTCTTACGGAACCTTTTTTCTCCATAACGTATCATGTCACCAATAACAAGAAAAATTGAAAACGCTTCCTCCTAATGATTTTAATTTCGGCGTTGACTTTTGTATTAAACAAACAACCAAAGTACATGTGAACCGTACGGATAAAGGACATCATCTGAAGATTGAAGCGTCAAGATAATGTTCTTCGCTGACATCATAAACCACTTTGACACTTACTCCCTCGATTTGTTTGACTTCATGTTACATTTATTTCTCTCTTTCTCGATAATTTTTTCCTTTATTCAACCTCCCTTGTTTCTAGATGAAATCCCATTTGAAGCAACAACATCAATGTACTAGTATATTGTTGTTAAGTTTGATGAGAATCAACGGTTTATATTATGAAGATTTGACTTTTTTTTATTGACCGAAAATGAGTTTTTTTATCCTACATCCTATGTTTTTTTAATATCACATTCCAACATCCTATGTTTAATTACCGAATATACTACTATAAGCCCTAAGAACTATGAGCTAGTCACAGTAAATGTAGTCGGATAGTAGTTGGGTCTTATAAAATGGTGGGTATATCTTGGCAAGCTGACAACTTTGCTGGAAAAGGATTCATTTTTAGTTATGTTAAATTTCTTTTAAATAAATAAAAATCCATTTCCATAAAGAGTTATTATCATCACAAGAAACTTGTTGGGTCACATCACCCATGTTCGTTTTCATATTCTAATGAATATCAATCTTTGACATGACATAGTACAAGTTGGCTGTGATATAACAGTATAACTTAACTAAACTTTTGAGTGTTTTTTTTAGCTAAACAATATTTATGGGATGTTAGCAATTAAGTGAAAGTTACTCCCTCCATATTTTAAAGAGTGTTGTTTCAGAGTTTAATTTTCATTTCATAAATAATGTCGTTTTATTTTTTTAATGCAATTTTGTTAATAGATTTTCAGCTTTAACTTTACTATTTACATGTATTAATTAGAAAAAGAAATTTGTTTATGTATTAATGAAGGATAAAATAATTTTTTTAATTGATTTTTTAATATATGTAGAAAACTCTAGAACCACATTTTTTATGATACGGATGGAGTATATATTATGGCAATTTTCTTAAATGGATGCATTGTTTTTATCAAATATAGTTCAGCTATCGAAGCTATACAATATCATATACGTGGGAATGTATCGGCTATGTAAAAGGATATAACGATAAGCCGATGCCGAGTTCATGGGATAGACTGATAGACAGCCAGATCATCCCATACTTCTACGCATGCGAATGCGATATGTCATATTGTTGTCAAACTGCGTCTATATATAGATTTTGTGTCAAAAATATATTCTTCTTTCATGAATAATCATGAGGTATAAATAAAATGATATTTTTATCGCAATTTTACGATACTATGCGATAGAAAAAAGTTTAAAACCTTAAAAGTCAACAGCCGGCCATCTGCCTTTGGGACATTTAATTATTTTGCTTTATGTTCATATTATTGATGACAGCGTGTATATAACGACGTACTATACATTTTATATAATTTCTGATTTTTGTTAGATCAATGTCACAGAAGATGCTTACTACTGCATGGTTGTTTTGGTAATGAGGTTTCAAAGTTAACAATTTAACAACGAAAGAACTAGTTTTTTTTTCCGAAAAACATAATGAAAGAACTAGTTGAAAGTTAATTTCATGATTACTCACAGATTACTCGTTAAGAATCCCTATTATAAATTGTATTTGCAATATCATTATAGCGAATTCAGTGTTCTAAAATACGGCATGTATACTATATATAGGACTGGATGTATAGTATATACGCATCGATTGAAAGCTGAATTACTTTTAATCTATTCAGATATACAGTAAAAACTAAACTATGATATTTCTAAATTCTACCTTCTATAATATATACAAGCTTATATATATGACGATGTTTTTTGTTTTTGGTAATTTGCAAATAACATATGTACCTCATAATACCAAAAAAATAAGAATAACAAAAGTATGTTAGTTTACAGAGTAATCGTGATCGTTGTGTGACCCTATGGAACATTTGAATCAATGTGGCCAGCTTACAGGAGAAAATGACAAAACCATCCTATTCCTATCCCAAGCTAAATGGTTATTAATTAGATCCTCCAATATTTTTATCTACTTATTTTCTACTTGTACGTAGAATTTCACTCTCTTTTACTTCTTTTTTCAGTTGATTCAACTGCTACTGTATTTGATCTCCGTTACTCAGTTAAATTTTCGTGGTAATAAGTTTGAACGAGACTTTTGTGGTAATAAGGTATATAATGATATACATCTTTTAATTAGATAATATGAAAACAAAAGTGGATGTGTTACTGTTTTACAATGTGACGACTGACAAGAAACATGGGCATTAGATTGGATAGCTACTTAGCTAGATACTATCACGGACATTGTTTGATTCTTTCTAGCGAATAATATACTTTTAATTACTCTCTTACAATAATATATATATATATACAAGTTTGACTCATTTTATTATTATTATTAAGCCACTAACCACGAGCCCCTTTTGCAAATTGACTTATTTATATCATTTTGTAATTCTTTTTTTGTCTGATCTTCATAGGGAAAATTCACTAGCCTCCCATCAGTAAAAAAAATGTAATAGCCTGTGTGTAGATAAACATTCAAATATTGGAAAGTTAATGCTTTAAAGTATAAATTTTTCTTCTGGAAGCAATGACATTACCATCGGGCGGAAAATAATTCGACACTGCCATTACAAACTTTTATTTCCTAATTTTTTTTTTCTAAGGAATTTGCAGGGAATATGTGGTTGGAACTCATTTTTAGATTTATCATGTCATAAAATATATAATATACGGTCAACGAGAGTCTATATTCCTCACAAGTCACAAGCTCGTGTCCTTTTCTTCTTTCGTCACGGTTTGTTCTAATCCTGACTTATAAACAGAAGATTTGGTGTAGTTTATAATGATTTAATTTAGTTAATAATTTTAGTAGCTAATGAGCTCCTACTATAAAATGTCCAAAACAAGCTTTTATATGTAAATACATAGTACAGGTGGAATAGTAGTGATCTCACGTAAAGTTTTTTAGTCCAGTATCACGTAAAAAGTTGCTAAGAAAGCAAATTAAAAGAAAAGAAAATATATGTTTTGCTTTTACTTTTCAGGTGCCTAGCGTGTGTAGAAAACTAGAAATTAGTATCGTATTTCACAGTTTATTAATGTGTTTGAACATTTTAGTATCGGATTGAACAAGGTGACAAAAAAGAAGAAGAGTAAATTTATGTTAAAAGAATAGAAGAAATTTAAAGGCCTTTAATACTTGGCAAAACCAAGCCGACATGAGCTACTAGTTTAAAATTGAAGAAGATCCAACGGCTGAAGATAACTGGACCCGTGTAAGCGACTTTCTTCATATTCGTCTTTATCGTCAACGCAATATATATATATATATATATATTATACATTTTCTTTCTGGCTTATTGTATTTTTTCGTGCTCCAGCCGGTAGAAACAGAAAATGTCAAAAAGAGAAGACAAATGATGGAAATTGAAAAGTATTTTGATTTATGTGAAAGATGGTTGAAAAAGAGAAACATATACTATTAAAATTACTATAGCATTATTGACTTTTTAAAGTATTCGACTTCTATGGAGACGTCCAAAACAATTTTTTATTTATTTTTTATTATCATTAATTAAACAAAATACTGCAAAAATATCATTTCTTTTTCAATTAAATAATAACTAATGATTCATTGAGAATCACCAAACTTTTAAACTTGCTGAAATAGAATAATATATCTCTTACGGAGCATATAGTCTAAATAACTAACACCAACAAAAAGTTTCTACACAATTATTTAGAATATACTGTAATAACATATATTCTAATAAAAATAATATATTACTTATATAGTCTAAATAATTGACAACAAAAAATGTTTCTACGGTCACTTATCTAGAATTATATGTGTATATATTACATATATATGAAACGTCGCTTATATATTTGTAACATATACACATATATTCTAGATAATTGACCAAAAATATATATAAAATATAAAAACCGAATATTTATAAGGTTCAAGACAAAAAAACAAAATTGACGTTGAATTTATAAAAAAATGTGCTAAAGAAAATAAAAGAGATGGGTTTAAAGGCGGGACCGGTCCGTCATCAATGCTTACCTCCCAACGCCTCTTCTCATTTCTCTCTCTTAGCTACTTGCAAGCAAATTTGCAAAGTGTCGATAGAAAACTTGTCTCTCTTCTCTCTCTCAATCTATCTACAAAGAAAATAGGTGAGCGAGAGAGTCTAGTAGCTATCTCACTAAAGCTACTTGTTCGGTTTCTTCTTTAATAGTACTTATTATGATTTTATCCAGCTAGAAAATATAAACATCTCTTCTTCCTAACAATTTGAATCTGTTTCTTCCTCAACTTTTCTCAGTTTCCATATCTTTCTTTGATCTTTATACAGAAAAGGGTTTCGTTTGATTCACTCCACAATCATGGGGATTTGTTTGAGTGCTCAGATTAAAGCTGAGAGTCCAAGTAACACAGGTACTTCAAAGTCTCAAGCTTCATTTTACTACACATGCAAATGTTATTGGTAAACAAATATTTAATTCTTGAGGTTTTTTAAAGAGTTGGTTGTTTATCTGAGTCGGCAAATAAAAGTAGGATCTAAATTTAGATTTTGTACTTGTTAATTTTTTATTTCTCAGATTATTTTAAAAATTAAATTCGAGGTTAGGTTTTTGGTGGTTGAGGCATAAGGGGACTTAACTTAAAAGTTAGGCTAAGTGTTTTGACATTTCTGTCTTTTCTAACGCTTAATAATATGATTAGTATTTTCTTAAACCTATGTCTTTTTGGGTGTTTGGTTAAATCACGGCTCATGATAGTTAGTCAGAGGAAAAGACAAGCACGAAAGTTCAGATTTTTTTGTCTTTTTTTTTTTACTTTTTGTCTGATCTCTTACAAACCAAAAAGCTCTGATTTTTGCCTTTTTGGGAGAAATGGGTTTTGTGAAATACGTGAAATCTAAATTTTTTTTATACACAAACTATTTGTTTGGCGTTTGCATAGGTGCGAGTCCCAAGTATATGAGCTCAGAGGCAAATGATACGCAAAGCATGGGAAGCAAATGCTCTTCTGTGTCAGTCAGAACAAACCCTCGAACCGAAGGAGAGATTTTGCAATCTCCAAACCTCAAAAGTTTCAGTTTTGCTGAGCTCAAAGCAGCAACTAGGAATTTCAGACCAGATAGTGTTCTTGGTGAAGGTGGATTCGGTTGTGTCTTTAAAGGATGGATTGATGAGCAATCTCTTATTGCTTCTAAACCGGGAACCGGTATGGTTATTGCTGTCAAAAGGCTTAACCAAGATGGTTGGCAAGGTCATCAAGAATGGCTGGTAAAAAAATTCGAAGTAGCTATATATTGAACTCATGTTGAAGATTGTGTTTTGTTTATGTTTCTTTGATTTGATGTTTGTTGTAGGCTGAAGTGAATTACTTGGGGCAGTTTTCTCATCCTAATCTTGTGAAACTCATCGGTTATTGCTTAGAGGATGAGCATCGTCTTCTTGTGTATGAGTTCATGCCTCGTGGAAGCTTAGAGAATCATTTATTCAGAAGTATTGTCTTCTCTTCCTTTTCTCTTCTCTTGTCTATATTCTTCTGTTTACTCGAAATGGTTTTTTTAAGTATACAATCTTGTTTTTCTTGCTGTTGCAGGAGGTTCTTATTTCCAACCTTTATCTTGGACTCTACGGTTGAAAGTTGCTCTTGGTGCTGCAAAAGGCCTAGCTTTTCTTCACAACGCCGAGACACAAGTCATATACCGCGACTTCAAGACTTCTAATATACTTATTGATTCGGTACGTCACCTTTTTCTCCATCTTTAGTATCTGAAAGTTTAAGGCTTTAAGTTTTTTAAAAAGTTCTCTTTGACATGATCACAGGACTACAATGCCAAGCTTTCTGATTTCGGGTTGGCTAAAGACGGTCCAACGGGTGACAAAAGCCATGTCTCTACAAGGATCATGGGTACTTACGGATACGCAGCTCCTGAGTACCTAATGACTGGTTAGTCTCTCTTATAAGTCTTTTTCTTTGATGTGATTTGATCAACTTCTTCATGATGACCACTTAACTCTTTTCACTTTCCTTAGGTCATTTAACAACCAAGAGTGATGTCTACAGTTACGGTGTTGTGCTTTTGGAGGTGTTGTCTGGACGTAGAGTTGTGGACAAGAACCGTCCACCGGGAGAGCAGAAACTGGTGGATTGGGCAAAACCGTTACTTGCAAACAAGAGGAAGATATTCAAAGTTATCGATAACCGTATCCAAGACCAATACTCAATGGAAGAAGCATGTAAAGTAGCTACTCTAGCGCTGAGATGCCTCACAACAGAGATTAAGCTGAGGCCAAACATGAACGAGGTTGTTTCTCACCTCGAACACATTCAAATTTTGCATGAAGCAGGTGGAAAAAAGATTGATAAGCTCGAGAAAAGAATGCGTAGGAGAAGCGATAGCGTTGTGCTCAACCAAAAACCAAATGCTGGTTTTGCTCGGCAAACAGCTGTTGGTGGTATAGCAGCTGCCTATCCACGTCCCTCTGCGTCGCCTCTGTTTGTTTGAAGAAGAAACGATGATGTTCTGTTATGTTTAGTTGAGATGTACAGTTTTGCTTCTGCTTATGTACCGAAAGGATTCAAGTTCATGGCTCGTCAGAGATTTGACAATTGATCTTTGTAGTGCGAGAGTTGACTAACATAAGTATAAATGACTCTAATGTCTTCAACTTCAAGCTATGTTTTATGTAAGACAAATGGGGAACAAAAGAACAAGCTTTCCAAACATATACACAAGCAAATGTCGATTAGCAACAAACAAGAGACTTTCTTTTGCGTTACCTACTTTCAAGTCTTAGGCTAAGAAGGTTATATACAGCGTGACAAAACTATCTTTACCATGTTCTAACCAGTCCCGGTGTCCAGTTTCGCCAGTCTAGCTTCGAAAGTGACTTGTTTAAGCTCATCTTATCCCTGAGATCAAGAACCTTCTTCAGATAATTACTCCCTTGCTTAGTCATCTCAGGCTCACTCTCTCCACTTACCTCAGCCTCGATGAACTCTTCTGTTTCATCACCAAGTGGCGTAGGAGCGTTTTCAGTCTCTTCATCAATGATGCTTCCAAGAAGTAAAACGACTTCGCTCATCCTAGGCCGAGATTTCGGTTGCTTCGTTAGACATTTGTTTGCTAAAGCAGCCACTCTCTGAACAGACTTTAAACTATAGTACTGTCCTTCGAGGCGTGGATCCACAATCACATGGAACTTCTTAGAGTCTGATACATAAGGTTTCACCCATTCTAGAAGCTTTTGCTCTCCTCGAGGTCGGTTTCTGTCCAGCGCTAGTCTTCCTGTGATCAGTTCAAACAACACTACCCCAAAGCTCCAAACATCACTCTTTGCTGTCAATCTACCCGTTTGTACATACTCAGGAGCCGCGTAACCAACCGTACCTACAACCTTTTGAAACAAGACAAAGTCTAAGAAGAGATGTTATGCTATGCTATAGAAGTCTCCAATAAGTTAAGAGGAGGCTACATACTGAAGTCGAGACATGACCAAGTCCTTCAGGAGGTCCTTGCCTAGCTAATCCAAAATCCGAGAGTTTAGCACTGAATCTCTCATCAAGCAAGATGTTTGAAGACTTGAAGTCTCGGAAAATCAACTATAACATTCGCAAAACCAAAATCAAAACACAAACGAACCTAACTCGTTTACATGTTGGAATGAGATACAAACCTGAAAATCCATTTCTTCATGAAGATAAGCTAAGCCTTGAGCAGCGTCTTGAGCAATCTTCAACCTCGTAATCCAAGGAAGAGGTACAGAAACTACTCTCCCTACAAGATGATCCTCTAAGCTTTTATTGCACATTAGCTCATAAACAAGAAGCCGTTGCATCCCTCTTTCATCGTCATCAGCACAATACCCAACTAACTTCACAAGATTTGGATGATTCACTACTCCAAGAAAACTCACCTCATTGATCCATTCTTTATGCCCCTGAATCCTAGAACGCAAATCACAACACCACACGATTTACAATAAAAAAACACACAACAAGAAAATTCAATAAACACACACCAAGATTCAACCTCTTTCCAAGAACATCAATAACACACACCAAGATTCAACCTTCTTCCAAGAAAAGACATCAATATTCAACCTCTTTCCAATAACACACACCAAGATTCAACCTTTTTTCAAGAAAACAGACCAAGATTCAATCTCTTTCCAAGAAAACACACCAAGATTCAACTTTTTCCCAACAAAGACACAAAGATTCAACCTTCATCCAAGTAAATACACCAAGATTCAACCGTTTTCAAAAATGAAACAAAGACTCAACCTTCTTCCAAGAAAGCACACCAAGATTCAACCTTTTCCAAAAATGACACACAAAGATTCAACCTTTTAATAAACTATCCTGCCTAACGGGAATCGAACTCGTGTACTCCAACTAGATTCAACCACTAGCTTCAACCCCTAACTAATGAAGCAGAACCTTGACGGTTAAGGAAAAGAAGGATGGAGTCATGCCTGTAAACCTTGACGATTAAGCTGTTTCACGGCAACATTAATCTTAGAGTCGAAACCATCAACGACGCCTCTATAAACACAACCAAACCCTCCTTCGCCGATAAGAAGAGCTCTACTAAAACCTTTCGTAGCCAACTTCAGCTCACCGTAAGTGAACACCTTCAGATGGTTCTCTGCAGCTACTCCACCGATCCAACGTTGACTCAGTGGTTTAGGGAAACCGAAACGTTCCGGTGAGAAGCTCCAGTCCGAGTCAAACTCTGACCGGCGAGTTGGGTCTGAAGTGGTTGACGACGCTACGCTTAAAGAACGAGCCCATGAGAGTCTCGAAGTTCGTGAAACGACGCTGTTTTCTCCTTCGTATCTCTTGTCGCCATTGGTGAAGTGAAAACACTTCATCTTCTTCCTAGTTCCTCCAAATCAGACTGAGTCAACACAGACAACAAGTTTTGGAGCCTTTTTCTTTGCTTTGAGGGATGGGTGTAATGATCTGATGTGATTGATTAACTTATACTCTATGACGTGTCGAGTTAATAACCGTTTGATTTTGATGATCTAACGTTCCTTGATCTGACCTAACTCGCAACTAAATGTCAGTTTAGTGAAATAATAGTAGTTTGGTCAAAACGAGTAAACATGTTAGACATAAATGATATTCGGGCAGCACCAAAATTTTGAACTGTATACTTGAGGATTGACTAGATGTATTGTTGGTGTTTGTTGGACCAAGTCGATCGATTTTTCTACTACCTAACTTTCATATTAACCAGTTTCAATAATTTTCTAAGAATGTGCATGTTTGCCAAAAGCCGCCCTAATCTGGAAGATTACTTGACAGAAGAGGAAATGATTTAAACATGGGCTTTTGATGGGCTTAGCTTTTGGGTTTTATGAATTAGACTTAACAAAAATGTATCAAAAGAAAAAGAAGATACTGTATGTTTTGGTTAGTCCGAGATCCGTTTCTGAAACAAAAATGTTTTGGAAATATACGGAAACTCATTGAAAACATGTATGATGAGATCAAATGATTCGTGTGTATGGTTACTAGTAAATAAACGATCATCATGTTCTTGGCCACCTGATAATCATATTTGCTGTTGTATAAGACAAGATTATGTCTTTTCATACGTTTGAGTAATAAAGTTCATTTTAGTCGGAAAAAAAAAATAAACGATCAATTTGATACTTTTCTTAGAAACCATACTATAATAGAATTTATTTTAGGCTATTTGAGTTTAATGATCTTTCATTCACTAAGAGCAACTCCGATCTTAAACACAAAAATTATAACATAATATTAAAATATCATCAAGTAATAAACATATATATATATATATATATTAAATGCTGTATAGTGCATATACGTTTTCAAAACATTTGCATATTTATATTTTTCTGAAAGATGTTTCTACGTTTCATATACTATTTTCGTTTTCACGTAACTTAAAAAAACTTATTTAAAAAAATTGCGAATGAACCAAAAGTCGTTCTATTCAAGTTAGTTAATTTGTTTCTAAAAAAGAAGAAGTTATCTAATGAAAAAGAAAACGATTTCAACAAGTTTGTAATCTAGTTACATCTACAATACAACATTTTAATAAAACATTATTCTAATAGCAAAAATTTAAATTACATTAATATGACTGCATAGTGTCATTTACTTGCTAAAATTAAATTTTATTGTTGTAGGCTTGAAGCAGAACAAAACAATAATGATGTCAATGGTGCTGAACTGCTGATGATGTCGATAATGATGTTATTGAACTCACTTTTGCTCTATTTGTTTAGCAAAATTTTAAGGTCACATTTTAAAACCTAAATTCAGATTTTTTTCTTCATATCATTTATTTTCAAGAAAGCTAATGGAAGAAATTATAGACAGTATAGGAGGGAACAAAAAGAACCCACCACCCATGTGCGAGTCTCATCTTCTTTCTCCTCGTTAAGTACCCAATGGACCTTCTTCCTCCTTGATGTGACTCTCTTTATTTCTTTTCGATTCTACCCTTTTCTTTTCTGCTTCATTTTGTCTATACACATTTTAACTAGAACATTGATGGGAACATGAAAATGGGTTGATCATCTATCAAATATCTGTAGACAAAAAAATATACGAAAACTATATAATAAGCAGTTTTATATTGGATGGTACGGGTTCGGCTGAGGGAATAAGGCAACATTAAATACTTTTCGTAATTATCTAATTGCTTCTGTACAAAATTTCACTATCATCTGTTTTGTTCTAGCCTTCTTAGGCTTTTTAAACGCAATCCAATAAAATCCTGAGATTCTCGTTCAATTTTTTTTTAATATTATCCACCCAACCTTTTTCTTAGATAACTCAAATATTTGTGACCAATCAATCAATTCTTTACTTTTATCTCAAGTATAGTTACCAACAATGAGACTAAACACTAAAAGTAAGCATTTGCAATTTGAAAACATGGGTTATCACCAACCAATAGTGTAATCTTTTAGGTGAATTTGCTAGATGAATGTAGGACGACTATTTCTGTTTGCATAAATTACATAGAGACAGCTGTAAATAAGGTATCCTATATTTTTTTGAATGTAATTTATACAAAAAAACTTGATATCATATTCACTAGTATATCATCGACTAAATAGTACTATGTTATTTACTAAGTAAACATTTATAAAATCAATGCTATTTTAAAACCTCCTCATTTTATTTACCATTCTGTCGTCAACCATTTTTGCAAATTAATGACCAACATTTTCGAATTTAATGTACTTACTGTAATTTTTTCGTTTAATATCTAATTCTGGTGCGTAGCAAATCGAGTTGGTCTTACCGTTCAAAAGTAAAGATATTAAGCCATAACATACCCAAACTTTCATATATTACAATATAAAGGTCTACAAGAAGCATTACAAACCGCTACTACTCTGCTACTTTACTATAAATCTATAATCGGCTTCATAGCAGAACTCGTAAAAAACTTCTACTTTCAACAAACTTCTATTTTTACCCCAAAAGAAAAGTCCTTAAACATTTATAACCCCACACGTTAAAAAAACACATGAACCATTTTAGCCGCTGTCCACTTTCACACTCCCCAACGAACATAACAGCAAAAAACAAAAACCCATCAGAGGTAGAAGTGGTCTCGGAAACATTAAAATTAATACTATATATTATATAATAATTTCTCAAATTACTAGTTGCCTTCGGCTTTGAAATTTGATAGTAATAATAATAAGTAGACAATAATACTAGTAATAAATGTTTTTTTTTGGTAGATGTTCTCCCCAAATTGCCCTTTAAATTCTGAAGTTCTTTCCCATGAAAGTCTGACCAAACTGCCAATGAGCCGGAGCGATGTTCCATGACGTGGAACTTCTACGGTCACTGCCTGTGACTCTAAACGAGAGTGCCTGACCAACCAAAACAGAGTTTGATTGCCAGTTTTGCCCCCAGTTACGGCTCATGCTCATCCACGACGTTCTTGTTCCCTTCACGCTCAGCCTCACGATGTTACCGGCGCCGGCGACGTTAGTGACTAGAACCAAGTTAAAGTAACGGAAACCGTTGATCGTGAACCTCATTCCTCCCCTCTTCCTGCATGGCACTCTGTAGTAATTTTTACAAGAAAACAAACGAAGGGTAGTTTCGTCAATTATAGTTGTCCTGTAATAATAAAAAGTAGGAAAACGCGTGTTGACTAAAAGAAAACACAAACATTCATTATTGTTTACCTTTACCCCATGACTTTTATTATTTACGATACCAGTACTGATAGCTGTGTTAAAAGGAGATTGTGCGAAGGACAGTTTCGTCCTTTTGTACAAAATAAGATCTTTAAGATTTGGTAAATAGCCCGCGTACGAAATCCGACATAAATGCTGTACCGACTCGCGCCAAGAATCAAAGCATATGACTTTTCAATTTCTAAAATGTTAAGTTTAGTATCCCTAACTTTTAATTATGAGGACATTAACCTAATCCAGACGTAAGATTTGTCAATTCTCTAAAGCTTATACTTCTAAAAATGTTAAGTTTAATATCCAGGTTTAGAGTCAGCAAACAATCTAATTTTTTATGATTCTTGACATAATCATAAAAATCACGATACTTGCAAAATGTTAGGTTTATACCCCAAACTTTTTTATTGTTAACAATTAACCCTAGTCGCTCAGAAACTCTAGACGCGGACTTTTTAAGTGGATCCTTTATTTTATTAAATGTTAAGTTTAATGCCACAAACTTTTAATTCTACCGACATTAACCCAATCGTTCAGAATCCAAGCCTAAGACTTCTCTCAAACACACCCCAAAACTTATATAATATTTCTTTTCACACCCCTAAAATTTTTAACCTACCATCATTAACCCTACTTTTTGTCTTAGTTCAAGCAGCCAATCAAAATTCTTACACTGATAAAAAACACTTAAAACAGAATTGATCTTCTTACCGGCGGAAAGAGACAGGGACAATGCCAGCGCGATACTCGGCGATCTTAAGGAACATAGGCATAGCAAGATCGAAGTGAGGCCTAGGAGGGTTGCACCATCCACCATTGTCACTAGGCTGAGCAAAGTTGGGAGGGCAGAAATTGGTCGCAGTGATAAAGATTGAAGGGCTACCTGAGTGACACCACCTAGGATCACTCGCACATTTAAGCTCAAAACAAGCACCGCAACTAAAACCGTTGTTGAACAGAGCCGTGCTTAAAGCCGCCGTGTTCACACCGTAGCCTTGGCTGTACAAGTTACCATAACCACAAGCACCTCCTGGTAACAAAACCCGTGTTAAAAAGTCTAAACCTTTACTGGTAAAAATCAAGAATCTATAACATTTCCAACAAGATGTTTAATTTGACAATGTGGTGAGTTTTGTTAGCATAGATGAACAAAAAGATGGGTTTGTATTAAAGTTGAGACCTTTAGATGTGACAAGAATTTCAACAATGTGGTACCAAAAAGATGAGAGCTTTAGGTTTATTGATGAGAAAATGTAAGAAATAGAAAAAGAGTAAATTTTTGTTTTTCTTTGATGGAAGAGAAAAGAGAGAGAGAGAGAGACATACCCATGGTGCCAGATGCATCAGAGCCACCATAGAAAGTAGCATGAGCAGTTTCCCAACCACCTCCATTGTAAACTCCTGGGATTCTTGCTTCAGAAGTAGTTGTGAAGTCTGCAAGAATTGTAAGAACACATAAGACCAGACCCAACATTTTCATTGTTCCAGAGGGAGAGAGAGATTTTGGGAGATGGAGGCAGAGTTATTGGAGTGTTCTCATTGTGTATAAGGAAGGGAAATGGAGGTGTATATATATAAATTACATTACCGCAGAAATAAATATTTATTTTACTCGAATAGTAATATTCTCTATCTTTATCGTTAGAGGAGATTTATTACATTCTTTTGCTATTTTTTCTCCTTTTTATATTTTCAAACTTTATAACTCTAAACATGATTTGGATTTTTGACAAAGGGAGAAAAAGAATTAAAGAAGATTTTGTATGTAAGTATAGAATAATGGATATACACTATGTAAGTGAATAGTGTGAGTATGTCTCATGTACACGAAAGTCATTGCGTACAATACAAATCCATTATTAGTTATGTTTGGGTCTTGCACTTCCCTCTATGTGTGTGTATCAGAAAATGTCTACTGTCAATGACACGCGCGGTAAATAGCGAGTGTGTTATATTACCCAATCATAATAAAATGTGTACGGATAAAGGCGATGTTGCTCCACTCAGATTTGGTAAAGATATCGCCACGCTCCCTGTAAACGCGTTGGGACGACCACTCTCTTGTTGCTATCAGTATTTTCGCCCTACAAAGTTGCTAAATCTTCACTCGCTGTGGACCGGACCTATCTATGATAACTATCGATATGTGTTATGTAGTGTGTCTTGGATCTATGATAGCTATTGACATGTGTCTGTGTAATGATTAGATTAGTGTTTCTTTTAAGAGTTAGAGCTTGTAATCATGGTTATACCATGTTTTTCCCGTCGAGCCGTCGAGGTTACAACAGTTTGGCTGAAGTTCTTTTTTTTACCTTTACCGGAGTAGTATTTACTTTTTGGTCAAGATAAATTCAGTAGTATTATCAACAGTTCTATACAAATATAAATGAATCTTTAGTTTCATTATTCAAATGGAATATATTGGTAATAATAACTAGGACATCGAACACAACAGAAAAACAACAAAAAAGTATGACATGAATCTCAAACAGCCCCAATGTATTTCTAAACATTTAACTAAAAAATAAACACTTTTTTGTTTTGTTTTCTATTACCTAATAAATAATTTGAATATTTTCTAGCTATAATGATGATGCTGGTATTACGTAATTATGATGATATGTTTTATATTGTTCACGGGTTCGCATTTGAAATACGAGTTTTTCTACACGATACACTAATAAATAATCACGGAATTTTCCAAATACTTTTCAAATTAAAAACCATACATTATCATAATGGAGTGGTTATAGTATCTTAAATCTTAAATTAAAACCAAAGAGAAAGGGCTTATCGTTTTAGTATCACACCTAATACCTTTCTTAAGCATAATTTTCCCTTCGTTGCAAGACACATGATTGGTCCGTAGGTAACGGACACAAGCAAATAAAGGGTATTTATGTTACTTGGAAGCTAAATAAAACTCGATAATCAAACTTCATGAGCGATGATTTATTACCCTCTAAAAAATTCCTCACATAAATAACAATGCAATTGAATATAACCATTTTATTATATATATTAACTAGATTATAACATGTATTATAATCCAGGATCATGATTTTTAAAATAATTATGTGATATTTAGTTGTATGATTTTTTTAGTTGAAATAGGTTAATATGTTATTTTAAATTGTATTACAGTGTTTTGATTTCTTTTTTATAAGCAATATAAATTAAATATTTTAAACTCGTTTTGCAGTAGTATAATTTTTTGTATATTTATGACGAAATGGTCCATATAAGATTTGCAATCCTAAAACATCAACACTAATTTATTCCATTATATACTCAAATGATATAAACTATGACGAAAATCTAATTTTAATTTTTTTTTATCAAGTTGAGATATTTATTATAATAGTTACATAGTTTAGTTATGAATTTCAACTAATAATTTTGATTAGAATGATATAATTATAATTTGGATAGAAATCAAATCATGCTTTTTTTTACTTTAACCTCTTCTCACCATTTTTGTTTGTTTCTAAAATTTTGAATCGTTTAAATTTTTTCTTATATGGATAATTTGATTTTTTTCCTTTGATAAAAATAAGTTCACAAAAAGTAACAAAGAGATAAAATGATTAATATAGTATATGATCAAATATATTACATTTATTATGGTCTACATTTGACTAGAATTGTAAATGTAATCAAAATTACATTTGATAAAATTCTAAGAAAAATATCTAATGGCACTTTTAATAATATAACACATAGCTGAAATTTATGTTAAAAAATAATGATCCTAAATTGATTTTAAAAATAAGCTCAATTTTTTTAATATATTTCGTAAACTTCATATTTTCCACGCATAACTGTTTTATATCAATCATATCTTGACTATTTTACCAGTATCACAAATATGAGAAGAGTGATTCGAAAATGATAATATCATGTGTTACACTTTGATTCGAGATTCTGATATCACGGATAACCTTTGGTAACATATATATAAAAAATAAACCAGCTGTCTGTTACTGCGAAGTGCGAGACATGTAAAGATGAATTTTATGAGTCATGTTATGTACGTCAGTACGTGTGTTGGTTCGGTATAAAATTTTATCTACGGTTACTTATGAAATTTTGTTTGATGTTGGAATCGTAGATCTTCCGATATCCTTCGATTCAGTTTACTCGGTGTTATTTCGAAAACTTAGCTGGATTCAAAAAGTTACTTTGGTGTGTAAACCGACAAAGATTTTTCGAATCGAATGCTAATTCTCTAATGGAGAATCTTGTAGTGGAAAGACAAAATCGAAAAAGAATGATTTACTACATCCTTAAATATGTTTCAGTTCATCACTCTTTAAAAAAGAAGATTACAATGCTGTTATAGTCTTAACTGTGTTTTAATCTATTGTTGTTTTCCATATCTTCTCAAAATACTTTTTTCAATCACTTTATTCCAAATATTTTTCAGCTAACGTAGTTGTCTGTCACATGGTATGTACAAATTAGGCATGATTGGGTTTGGTATAACCGTATAAGTAAGACTCTACACACCCAATATAAGAAATAGAACTGAAGTGTTGATATAAAAATAGATGACTAACGAAAGGAGATAACCTAAAAATACGCAAACAATGTCACATTTCATCATCGTATAAAGATAAACAAATCCATTTTTGACGAGTTTAGCCTCGAGGGAGTGAGTAAGAAGAAGTGTTTTGGTGTCTTGAAATGCATGATTGAAGGCTGGGATTGGATGATGAGTGATGACTAAAATGGGGACCACCACATGGAATCCTATCAAGTGTACTTGTCCGACGTAAAACTCTGGGACCCATTTGATTTACCGTAATCATCGGACCATGTAAACCGGCGAATCTGTTAAACTGAAAAAATTATAAGTGGGGTATTATCACTAATAAGCTCTCACCTAAAAACAAACTTATGTTCAATAGTTTAATGATTCTTGAAATAAGAAGACAAATTGATAAGATATAAATTCTCGAGCCGCACGCGCCAAAACAATACCAATATCTATGTCTCGTGGTCGTGGCTCTTTTGTTTTCTCTGAGACTTAAAAGCAAAATACTTATTTTACATCTGAAAATGCTTTCCTCAACATGTTGTGGAGCCTACTGTAGTTTAATTAACAGTACGAACACTATAGTTTAGTAGAAATGGAGTGTTACAAAAAGCAGGTCGAATTCTTGTATCAAGACGGCGTTTTATGTTCTTAGACTATGATGATTATCACCCAAACATTCGAATTATACAATTTATTATAAAATTTATTATAAAATTAGGGGTCTCGTAGTGAGAACCCACATGGTTTAATAGGAACGTGTATCATATAAAGTAAGTAGCGAGCTTGTGAAGGCCCATGCCAAACTTGAAGACTTCTAACCTCCCATGTGAGATCATCTCCACAACCCTTAAATCTCACGTCTAACCAATTTATAAAGGTAATAACGTGGAACAGTTACACATAGCCGCGTGTCCAACAGAGAAGATTTATTCGTTGCGGTTTACGAATCCAATGCGCCAGTCCCCACCCTATGAAGCTGTATTTCGCCATCTGATTATTATACCCAATCATATCTGACGCTAACATTACTTCATCAATCAAATTCTAGTAAATTATAAGAGATAAGCTCGTTTATTGTTTTGCATATATTATATTCGTAAGCTTGTTTTAAATACTTATTGGCTATTGTTTATACCAGACGAAAAGGCTGACATGGGGAAATAAGGATAGACAAACGTAAATAAGTTTCAGAGAAACTGATTAGAGTAGTAATTACTAAAATTTCATAGAATGTAGCTACAAAATAGATTGTCAACAAAGTAGATTAGACGTCAATGATTATGTTTTTTTTTTCTATTACGGTACGTGCCATATAGCACAAAAAATTCTTTACGATTTTACCAGTATATATCACAAATGTGGGAAGAGTCTAATACCATGTGCTACGAGAAGAGTCTAATATCATGTGCTGTGAGAAGAGTCTAAATTCACCAAAAATCCGGTGTTACATTTTTAATTTAGAGGTTTCTTTTAATAGCTGATCTATTTTAGAGATTTCTTTTAGTGAATTTTGGAATTTTGGAATAATACTTTTTCGCTTTCTTTTTATTTTTTGCTTAAACGCACAGTAGAACTTCTACTTCTATGGTTCAACTTAATAAGTAATTGAGAAGCGACATTCAATGTCCTTTTGGTTTTCAAGGCATTCAATATGCATGAGACGTTGCTATAAACTTAGCCATGCATTTTCAACATGTTCACACACATGACCTTTTATCATTCATAGAAAGTAGAAAAAAGCAAAATAACATTGTTCAAAAAAATAAAAATAAATAAATAACACATGCTAAGGAATACTATATATAGAACTGGAATCCAGCTATCGGGTTCTAATATATCAATGATCAAATATACCAAGAAAGAAAATAAAAAGCTACAAATTTTGTCTATGCAACGGTAATGCGTGGCCGTCGCTGTATCTATCTGTAAATAAAATTTTCTATTTTTTCCTTATCACTATTATGAACTTCCGATTAACAAATTAATTTGAATGTAATTAGGTCGATAAGATTGAATATCGTATTCGTATCCATATTTGTGATTTGGTAGTGGATCAGTGGATGCAAGCTTGCGAAGAAAAAATGGCATGTGAGTTAGGCGAAAACTTATCACATTCGAGATAAAGTGATGTCATTATTGGTCTATTTACTAATCTCATAACATTGATATCCAATAGACCTGCAAGATTTTGATCAAATCTAACTTTCAATTTTATTAAGCAGTTAGTTTGGAATGTGTGGTAACCTAATTGTTTTCCTTACTTTTTATGATTATGAATCCTAAATGATTGGTCCAACCTACGTTAACATCTCAGTTTCTCGTACCGAACGTCAAATGTATGATATTATGAAGATGAACTATGTGAACAACAAATGTCTATATATTTATGAGATTTGGTCCAGAGAAACTCTAGTGGGAAAAATTGTGTTTAAATGTACTTGCCAAACTGGTTGGTGTGTAGAAAAAATTGCGTTTTTATGTACTTGAATTTGCTAACCATTCTTAAGAACTACACAATTATATGGAAATAATTACACAATGCACATTTTGGAGGACGAAGAAAGACCCAGAAAATGACTATTTACAATTATGTTATGTGAATTGGAATAATAGGACATATACAGACAATGAGGCAGTCTTGCATGTTAGCTTTTGAAGCCAGGTTTTGACTAGACGAACCCAGAGGCAGACACAATGTCAGCTTTCCTCAATAATAGGGTGTATTTCCGTTACCAACGTTTTAAGAGCGTGGAATCATCTCTTAGGAAATGTTATAAAATAAAGGATTGTAGGTATGTTGCAAACAAAAAAGAAAAAGAATTGTAGACATGAAAATTTTGTTGCACAAAAAAAAAAATGAAGACACGAGAAGTTTGAAAGTGTAGTTCTTAAGAATTGTGAACAAATTCAAGTGATGATTCTATAAGGATTTGAAAAGAGAGGAAAACAGAGGAGAAAATGGAGTTTAAATGAGAAAAGAAGAAAAATTCAACAATTTTTGGGTCAGGCATAATTAATGGGCTTGAACATTAACCAAAGGATACAAAAGGCGACGCGAGTTTGGGAGAGAGTTAGACACTACTGGAAGCCCATAAGGAGCAAACGAGGACGCTGTTGCGCAACGTTCCATAAATCAAGGGATATTAGGGCATCATCCGCATCCCGAAGACGGTAAGTGGGTTGTTTTTTTTTTTAATCTGAAAAAAACTAAAAATAAACTAATTGTAATCCATCACATGTACATAAATCCCACAAAATAGTGCAAACTAAGTTATTTAATCAGCCATTTGAAGCAACAATAGTTAATATTTTAGTGAGACCCACTTCATATTTTTCTCTAAACAATCTACACAAACTACTACAATAAAGATGGCCTTAAAGGGCATTAATCCTACAAACGCAAAAAAAACTTGTTTTTACTTAAATAAAATAAAGGAAACCATTATTGTTGTAACACTTGGTAAAAGTAAGTAAAACAACTTTTCTTATATAGCCTAAATAAACCACGTCTCTTTCTCTTCTCTTCTTTTCTCAATTGGTTTTTATTATTTTAATAATTAAAGTTTTTCTGAAAACCCTGCATTAATGCTGCATTTAGTATTACATTCACATCAACACTCCAGAGTTCTTACCCGACAACACTGGATTCTGATACGACTAGGTGAAATGACGTCTTTCTTCTTTTGCTCTTGTTCTGAGTAGTGTTTTTCTTTTTGTTGACGTGATTTTGCTTGATTGTGTATTTTGATGGACCCCTTAGATTAATAGTGCTTTAACAAATGATAAATTAAACTAAAAATTACTTAGAACATGATTAACCTAGTAATCAAGGTGAGTCTCTTATTTCTCTATTTTTTTTTTTTTTTATTTAAAAAAGAAAAAAATGGATTAATCACGGGCCATCACATATGTGTGTAAACAGTACAAATAACGATCGCTTATTTAGATTATAAAAGCAACAGTTTTTGGGTTTTTGTGGGACCCATCCCACCTTTCCCCCCTAAACAACCTATTAAACTACCTCGGATGTTAATGCTTTTATGATTTAGTTTCACATTGTTTAGTTTTTCATGATAGTTTCTTCTTGTACAAGAAAGAAAAGAGAAGAAAAAGTGAAAAACTTGAATAAGGTTTCTTCCTCCGAGAGTAAGAGAATGAAGAACAAAAATAAAAAGAGAAAACTATGAGAAGATGTCACTCAGTTACTGGAATGATCTTGGGATGTCTTGCCAATGATCAAAACTCTCCTATTTATAAAACACACCACACTTAAGAACCACATACACAAAATATAAAGACAAAAAGACCACAACCTTAGTTCCATACTTTGTCTCTTCCATAGCCTTTTCAAGTGAATTCAATAATTATTCTTTTCACTTTGCAAATGGATCATCATGTCTTCATCCTCTACTTGTAACTCGTGTTGAACTGCAGAGAAAGAATAATGTGTCAATAACTAAAACATCTCCATTCGATTTGGTATTCTTCAGTATACATTATTCATTCATACGTAAGTACAATCAAAATATATCCCATACATACGTAAGTACCTTGCGTTGCCCTTCTCTTTTTGAAAACAAGAATGAGAATTAAAACAGCGCTGTAATAATGAGCACGTAAGTTGCCGATGCAAGAACTGTTAGTATGTAATTCTGATTGTTATTGTTGCATGACGCATCAGACGAAAGCATTGGGTTTCCTTGGATCCTAATTAAGGAAAATAAATGTTGCTCGATAAGACTGAAACTAAATAAAAGCTAATTGTGGAGAGTTGATGGGGAAAAAAAATTGAAATTCTTACGCTAACTTTAGCCCATTCTTTTCTCTATCATGAAATACTTTAGGAAGAGGACCCGAAAGATCATTCCAATTCAAATTCCTGCAAGGCAGAGAAAACATTACATTGACAACATTCGAATCTAGTAAAAACATACGTGGCCAATAATGTTGTTAAATCGATCAACTTACAAGATCGATAATGACTTCATGTTGGCTAGAAATTCGGGCACTCCTCCAGTCAAACTGTTATTTGATAAGTCCCTACCAATTTTAAAATGCAAAAAAATCATTCCATTTGTTTTCATTTATAAGATAAATATTTTTTTCCTTCTATTTTTTGATTTAAATTAATTATTAATATTTCATAGCATTATAAGTGTAGTTTTACAATTTTCTAAACATATTAAATGGGGTTAAGTTTCTACTAAATCGTTCATTACTACATTTATAAATTATTTTTGAAACAATCTATCACAGACTAAAACAATCTATACTATTATGTCAAATAACCACGTACATTTATTATGAAACATTATTAATTTGAAATGTCTAAAATGATTAAAAATCAAGGCGAAGGCCACATATTAATATGTGATGATGACACGTACCTCAATTTATAAAGAAAATCATGGCCATAATATTAATTACATGTTTTTATTTTTTGAAAATTAAAATTAGTTGTATAATTAGACACCACATTACAAGATGTTTTATTTTATTTTATATATTACATGTTTTCTCATGCCTTCAGTAGTTCTTTTAGTAAGCAATATTAACAGTAATACAATAATATAATACTCCTGTCGTTAGTATATAGAAAGCTAATATATTCATTTACATATTTTTTTGGAAAAAGGTGACTATTAGACGAAAATAATGCGAACACAAACTAAGCAGTATGCTCATGTGTACTGCTAGACAAATTGACTATTTTGTAGAAGTAAGACAGGTTATGGACGGTAAATTATTATTCAATTATTTAAAAAATGGTATGATAATATTTTCTAGTGAACATGATGAAGTGCATGATAATAGACGGACAAAGGTAGTAGGAATTTACAGTTTTTGAAGCTCGGTCAAATTTTGGAAGGTAGGGGTTATTACTCCTTTTAACCCAAGTGATGATAAATCTCTGTTTACATTATCAAAACGAATTTAAAGTATCAAATACGTGAAGTTTGAGTTTTGACAAGAGAAAAAGTGAGATAGTGATCTTACAAGGAAATAATTCTTGGAGGAATAGACTTGCTTGTGTAGCTGCACTTTAGACCTTCCCATTTCAACAGTTCAGGGACGCATGGATCTCCCTGCCAACTTATCATGTTTAATCCATAAATTGCTTGAATATTCTTCAGAGCATCGACTGACGTAGAATTCGAGGAGCAAGTCAAGAATCAGCATACACGATATGAGATATTTCTTAGTCAAGCTATATATAGAAGAATCATTAGAGACATACCATCGTTTTGATTTGTTTCGGCATATAGAAATTCCATAAGTTGGAATGCCTCCATAGCATTTATCAGTGGCGGAAGAGTTGATCTAGGAGTTCTTTCAAGGCTCACCTGGCAGTACATTAAGCTACATTTTTGTGGTGATATTGAGTATTTTGTTTCCGATTGTAACACCTTAGGACTATAAGCTTTGTGAACAATATTTCCATCCAATACAATGTCGAATTCCCTAGTCTCATTTGCCGTTAGGGCTTGGATCTCAGAAAAATGTAAGTAGAAAATAACTTTGTCACGTCTTTGGTCTGGATATACGAAAATGAAGAATGGAATGCTGGAATTGCTAGGAGAAGATCCCGATCTACTCACAGCATCTGGCACCAGAAACGGATTAGAGGAAGTTGAATTAAGAGTGGTGCGTACACCTATTGAAAACCGCCCATCGATGTTGAACCACTTGCGATCAAGGACATCATCCGGAAACCTGTTAAAAAAACGATTTATTATGCAGAAGAAAAAGGATCTTGTTACACCGTGTATGTTATACTATAAGAAACTGAAACAACTTATGATATTTTTCGATGACATAATTTGTCGGAATTTTTGGAAAACGTTTAACAACGTTGAGAAAAATTTATGATAAGGGGAATACATATATTATACTAGGACATAATCTGTGTTTGCGTAGAATAAGCCACTATTAAATATGTTATAATGTATTTTTGTCTATTGTATATTAATACTGTATTTTACCAAGTAAAATTTATTTTTACTTTTTTTATTCATAATTTGTTTAAAATTTGTTGTTGTTATTATAAATAAAAACACTATTTGGGTAGAAGTATTTATAGTAGTCGAGAATTAAGATAAATTAATTTATTTAATTTGGATAATTAATATATTAAGTGACCTAATTTATTATATGAGAAGATTTTCTTTTGAAATACGAAAAAATGCTATTATTTAGAAACCATATTTTAAAATTCTAATGAGCATCACATGAAATCAAATTAATATGAAAATTTTATTATATTTTAAATATAGTTTAGAAATTATAAATCTCTATAATTTTATTATATATTAGAATCTCTACATATATTTTGAATTTGAGATTTAATATTCAAAATATGTATATTTTTATAAGAAGATATTTTTGCTAATCGGTTTGATACGGTTTGATCTTATAATTATTATCGAAAAATGTTATATTACTATTTCATTTGATTTATTTGAGATCAAATTTGAAATTTAATAGGTTGTCAGAATATTTATGTGTTGGAAAGTTTATATATTTTTTAAAGATTTTTAATAAGATTTGTTAGATCGGAGAATTTTGTTGACTAATCAGTAAAATTTTTATTAGATTTTTAATGTCATTTTATTAAGTGTTAATTATTCAAATTTTTAAATATTTTTGATGTTGATTATTAAAATTAGAGTATATTGTAATCTTTGTTACCAAACAAATATGAAAAACCGTAATTAACGTTTTTCAATATATTTTTAGAAAAGTTCTTCTTTTTTAATATTATAGAGATGAATTTTCTGATGATTATATTCGTAGATGGATGAAATCTTGTTGGGTGACTATCGAAAATTATCGGCTTCTAGATAAGTCGAAAATCCATTATAAAATCGTTGGAAACTACACATGTTACCGTTGAAATATTTTCAATAAACTTCCGACGATAATTTTACTCTATATAAGTGGCTTGATCTTTAGATCAGGTTTACTAGAGAAGTCCAAACAAAATTTTGTTTCCAAAATTCTCAATGCTTATAATATTATATGGAAAGTGGGAGGATGGATGTATAACTTGAATTACCTGAAATGAACCTGAACCAAGTCCAGATACCGAAGGACTAAAATTGTTCATAGAAAATTTAGTATAGAAATATATCTTAAGCTATCTCAATTATTTTTCCAATTTTTTTCTTTTAAAAAAAAATTTCCCAAACGGACTTAAATTGAGTAACTTAAAAAACCCGTCCGAGTCTCTCTCAACACCTTTTTTAAAGATTAGAAGTAAAATTCTTACGACTAAAAGTATAAGCATATCATAAGTTAAAACCATCGTTAAAGCTTTTGGAAAATATAGTGGATAAAGCTGATTTTAGGCATTTCCAATCCTACTCCATTATCAATTCTAAACTCTATTCTGGAGTGTTTTTTTTCTCAATCTCAATCAATTTCTACTCCAAAATAGAGTAATCCATAATAGAGTAATGGGTAAGATTACTCCATATTTGGAATAACTCCATTTTACTTCATTATGGGGGTCAAATATATATTTTTTTTCTAATTTATACTTTTTTTTTTCAATAGAACCATTTGTGAAAAAAATACACTAATAGTGGGTATTAAATAAAAAATTTACTATATATATTTATATTTTTATGATCTAATAAACTTTCTTTATTTAATGAATGTTTAGTTTTCGATTTATGAAAAAGTCCTAAGAAATTAAAGAGCTAATTTGTAAGTTTTAAACTAAAAAGGTATTAATATCAAAATAGAAATATAATTTATCTACAGTTTTTCATTTTTAGAGTAAGATATTGAATTTGACTTTAAAGTTATTTTCTTTTGGCATAAATTTACGTTAAATGGTTTTACGTACCGTATGAAACCGCGAGCATCACTTGCATAGGCCTCCCGCTCTATAAGTTTCAAGGGACCGAACTCCGTGGTATAGGAACCATTTCTTAATGGCCGTACTTCCAAGGTCGATATCATTGGTATAGTTTCGTCTGTCTTGACAAGACAAATCTGCAATAAGTTTGACTTTGACATGTATATGATCTCATGATCAAAGACATCGGATCCCAGATCTACCGCGGTCCACATATTAGGCCCTATGTACATATGAAATTTGGGATAAATATTAAGACCGTCATAATTTCCATATCCAAATCCAGCTCTTATTAGATAGTTGATTCCCTTGTTTACTGTGAGATCATAACAATTTCGTATTCCATCTGGAAAATATCTCAGATTCTTGTACTGCCTGTTGCTATAGAACAGATGATCAACCCCAATTTCACGAAGTTTCCCACTTCGGATGAAATCGGCATCTGATGAGAATGTTAATCTGGTAACTGGGTCGGTATATGGAGGCTCGCCAAGGGGTAAACCACAGTCTAAACTGATGAATCCTGGCGAAACACGAAATATTAGTGCAAATTGATAATGATTTTTTTCCTTTTCTTTTGATAATATTTTTGACACTTGAAAATGTTGGAAAAGATAGAATCTTCAAATTTTACGTCTAATCACTCGGACATATAGCTATTATGTGAATTCTACAGTGATCATGCATGCCTAGAAAGAAAATCTATCAATGATCTCGACAAACAAAGAGACACTAAGACTCCGATTGGTAAGGACTGTGGCTTTAAGCTGTGGCTTTAAACTTTTAGCTGTAGAGATTTTGGCTTTTAAGACTGTGACTGTTAAATAAAGTCTAATTGGTTTTAAAAGCTGTGACTGTTATTATTATTATTTTTTTTAAGAAAATATTTTTTTAAATATTTTTTCTTAGAAAATATTTTACAAAAAAATATGACTAATATATTTATTACATCGTCCAAGCATTTTATAATTAAAAACTTGTTAAGAAATGAAATTAATTGAATAAAATTGGATAAATAGTATTNATTTATAAAATAATTATTCAATTATAAGATATAATTTATGACTCTTTCTTATTGTCTTTTATATTATAATTTTGTTACTATATTAATGTTATTATAGATAAATAAATATTTTCTCTCTCATGTTATTATCCATGAAAAAAGTAACAACCACAACAATATTATTAATTATTGTGGAATTTATTAATAAAGAAATATTTATTTTTAGTAATTAATAGTATTGTAGCTGTTTTTAATTAATTTAAAGAAAGAAAAAAAAGTTTAGATTTTTTTGTATCACATTAGACAGTCCTAAAAGCCATGATAAGAGGCTTTTAAAAAAAGTTAGAGAAATAGAAGGAAAAACATATAGTTGGCTTTAAAGGCTATTAAACTAAAAAAAGTCATTAAACTCTGATTGAATAAATTTTAACTGTTAAGGCTTTATGATTGGCTAAAGCCACAACAGCTTAATTCCCAATCGGGGCCTAAACTACAACCACGCTAATTTATGTTCGTGATTTATGTTCTAAGATATTAGATAGCGTTTAGTTTGATATTTTGAATCATTTTGATTGTTAACCCATCTTTGTAAAAATAATTAAAAATAAATAGTCCAATGTTTTTTCCCGTTATATTATAGCTTCCATTTTACTTGATTGTCTGTTTACTTTAGGGTTTAACAAAACAAAAACCCAGCAAAATGATTTTCTACAATAGTTGGAGTCTCATATCTTTGCAAATTTTAGTCTGTATTGGATCGATTCCTCATTTACTACATGGATGTACACTGCATTTATGGTTTAGTTAAGGCTTGGTAAATATTGTAGTTGACTCGCCAACTAAAAGTTTCAATGTATAGTGCAG